>JAHWLE010000270.1:0-28751 GCA_024679135.1 Phytophthora foliorum | reverse complement strand
GCAGCAGCGGCGTGCGGCCGCTGTCGTCCGTGGCCTCCAGCTCCTCCGCCGTCGCCGTCTTAAGCAGCCGGTGCACCTCCGCCAGGTCCCCGAACTCGCACGCGCTGTGCAGCGTCACCGTGTTCCCCATGGCCGTTCCCCAAATAACCAGACGCGGGGGATCGTTATTGCTCTCTATTGCGAATAACGTCCGACGTCCTATCGGATATTAGAGGTTTCGACAGAGGACAAGGACGCCGCGGAATGCTGCGCGTTCATGACAAGTGCGTTGAGTGCTGTGTATAATGTATGGGAGGTGGAGGACTCTGACGATGCTTGCCGGTGCAGTGCGCTGCTCCGCTCCGTGTCCGTGCTGCCTGTTGTGATGGTGGCGGCCATCGTGGCGCTCGAGTACTATGTGTTCCTGGCGGAGCACTGGCTCCCCGAGTTCCAGCGGTCCGTGGGGGTTTTCATACTGCTGCGGATTCTGGAAGGCCTGCTTTTCCACTTTGTCGTCGGGTGCGTGCTGGTCGCGTACTACAAGGTGGTGTTTACAGGTACGAGCATTGCTGTCGGGAGAGAAGGCATTGCTGAGCTTGTGGAAATGGATACATGCAGACCCCGGATATGTCACGTCCACTGTGGTGCAACGCATCAAAGACGCCATGCAACAAGTGCTGGAAGAAGGAGGCGGCAAGAGTCCACCGATGATGAACGAGTGCCGACGATGCAAACTGCTCAAGCCTTTTCGCGCACACCACTGTAGTTTTTGCAACCGTTGCGTACTCAAGATGGGTACGCTGTGACGAACGTTGATGTTGGCGCTGTTCTAACTGCGCGTTTGCGAGCAGATCATCACTGCCCATGGGTCGCTAATTGCGTTGGCCAAGGCAACTACAAATTCTTCTTCCACTTCGTCGTGTACGCGTTCTTGGCTCTCTCGATGTGCGTGAGAGCACTGACAGGTCCGTTCCAGGCAGCGCTCTTTAGCGAGGACGCACCTCGTGGCGCTGCAAACTTCTCTGCTATGGCTGTGGTTGGGTTCGTGCTGGGTGGTGCGCTAGGTATCAGTCTGCTGGGCTTCATCGCAGTTCACTCGTACCTCTTGGTCCATGGCGCTACCACCATCGAATGTCATGAATACGGCCGTGCGTTCCCGTTCAACCAAGGGTGGCGGAAAAACTTCACTGCAGTGTTCGGTGAGACGACCAAAGACTGGCTGCTGCCCACGACACCCTCCCGTAAGCTTCGCTACGTTTTGCACCCTGCGGAGCTGGAGCACCTATCTGCGGACAGCTGCTTCGGCGACTCCAGCGACCAAGAAGACGACAGCTTGCTATAGCAGAGACCATACACGTTCAAATACCAATTCGTTAACGTTATGCCAGTAGCCTTCTTCTGTCTGACCTTACAGTGAACCCGTCATTCGTTTAGTCATGCGGTGATGTCCAGCGGATGCAGCTCCACAACCAACGCACGAACACGACCTCTTACTGAGGAGGAACCTCACCGGCGTGGAACACGAGTGACACGCTGTTCACACAGTGACGCTCGTCCGTAGGGGTCTTGAACCCTTCGCCCTTGAAGACGTGGCCCATGTGACTGCACAAAATATCAGCATAACAAGTCAACTCCACCGTGCGTCACCCTTCCGAGCCCTTCGAACCCTCGTACCCGTCGCACTTGGCGCACATGATCTCCGTGCGCCGTCCATCCGCGTCAGCAACAGCCTGCAATCAATTGGCAACACAACTCTTAGCAATTGGTAGAAATTTGCTGCTATGCAGCGGCCTCCAACGCACCTTGATGGCGCCTGGGATGGCGTCGTAGAAGGCGGGCCAGCCGCAGCCCGAGTCGAACTTAGTGGTGGACGTGTACACGGGCGTCTTGCAGCCTGCACACACGTACACCCCCTGCTCCTGGTGCTTGTTGTACTCGCCCGTGCCGGCGCGCTCCGTGCCCTTGAGCCGCAGCACCTGGAACTGCATGGGCGTGAGGCGCTGCTTCCACTCGGCGTCCGAGAGGTTCCCAGCGTCGCTGCTGCTGTTGCTGGACATGTTGCAGGCGAAAGACGCAGCCGCGGAGCTTCTACTAGCGGCAGAGGGCGACACGAAGCGAGCAGGGAGCGACACTAACGAAGGCAGCCACTTGCTCATCCACGACGCAAATTGAAGAATGGCATGGGCTCACATCCTGTCGGCATACAAACATCAAGGCCCGCGAGAGTGATGGTCACTTCTCGAATAACCCGAACCCGCAGACCGTATACAATTCAGCATATAAAATCTGCAATACAAAGCGCAAGTGTTTCTGCCTATGGGCCAGACAACAAAAAGGGGAGAAGGAGGCGATCATGGTGCTTGCGGAGCTCGGGTCCAAGCTGCAGGGCGCGCTGGCCAAGCTGAACCGCACGACGGTCGTGGACGATGAGGTGTTCAACGCGCTGCTCAAGGAGATCTGCGGCGCGCTGCTCGAGTCCGACGTGCAGGTGAAGCTCGTGCGCCAGCTGCGCGACAACGTCAAGCTGGCCGTGAGCCTCGAGGACGCCAGCTCGGGCGCGAACCGCCGCCGCCTCATCCAGAAGTCGGTGGTGGACCAGATCGTGCAGATGCTGGAGCCGGAGGCGCAGCCCTACAAGATGAAGAAGGGCCAGAGCAACGTCATCATGTTCGTGGGCCTGCAGGGCAGCGGCAAGACCACGAGCATCGCCAAGTTCGCGCACCACTACCAGCGCAAGGGCTGGAAGACGTGCATGGTGTGCGCGGATACGTTTCGAGCCGGCGCCTTCGACCAGCTCAAGCAGAACTCCACCAAGCTGCGCATCCCGTTCTACGGCAGCTACACGGAGGCCGACCCCGTCCGCATCGCGGAGGAAGGCGTGGCCCAGTTCCGGGCCGAGAACTACGAGCTCATCCTCGTGGACACCAGTGGTCGCCACAAGCAGGAGACGGACCTGTTCGCTGAAATGAGAGAGGTCTCGGCCGCTGTGCAGCCCGACGACGTGGTCTTCGTGATGGACTCCACCATCGGCCAGGCTGTGTTTGACCAGGCGAGCGCCTTCCGTGAGACGGTGGACGTTGGAAGTGTGATCATCACCAAGCTGGACGGCCACGCGAAGGGCGGCGGTGCGCTGAGTGCGGTGGCCGCCACCGGATCGCCCATCATCTTCTATGGTACGGGTGAACACTTCGCCGACTTTGAGTCGTTCAACGCCCAGAGCTTCGTGAGTCGCCTCATGGGCATGGGAGACATCCGCGGACTGATGGAGGAGGTCAAAACGAGCGGCATGCTCGACAACCAGGAGGAGATGGTCGAAAAGTTCCAGAAGGGCGTGTTCACGTTGCGGGACATGTACAAGCAGTTCCAGAGCGTCATGAAGATGGGCCCGCTCAGCAAAGTCATGTCCATGATCCCTGGACTGCCGCAGGGCATGAGCCAGATGATGAATATGGGCGGCGGCGAAGAGGAGGCCTCCAAGCGCCTCCGACGGTTCCTCTTTATGATGGACAGTATGACGGACGCCGAGCTCGATGGCGTCGTCCCGCTTTCGGAATCGCGTCAGACGCGAGTTGCGCGTGGCTCGGGCTGCCAGCTTTATGAGGTTGAGTTCCTGCTTAAGTGCCACAAGCAGTTCGCGACGGTTGTGAGCCGCATGGGTAAAAGTGGCCTCATGAAGACGGGCGACGCAGCACTGGGCAAGCAGATGTCTCGCAACCCAAACGCTGTGATGCAGCAACTCTCCAAGGTCATGGACCCCAAGATGATGGCGCAGATGGGCGGCCCGCAGAACATGATGCGGATGATGAAGCAGATGCAAGGTATGGACCCCAGCGCACTAGGCGACATGGCCAAGATGGCCCAGGGCATGGGCATGAAGATGCCGTTTTAGATGCACCCCGCAACTTTCAGGAAGCATTTGGGTCACTCGAGACGGCAATACGAGTGCTCACTCTTACACATTGACGAAGCGTTTGTGCCAGTTATTCTATGAAAGTTTTGCACGCAGCACAGCATCGGCGAGAATAGAGAAGGTGAGGCAGGCATGCATGAGCAGTCAATTGCCCCGGTATTATTAGCAACTTGTTGGAAAACGGCTAAAATTGTCATGCGTGCGGCACGTAACCAACAAAGCCCTCCTGGTGCGCAACAACCCACGGTAGGTCTGTATTTCCATCATCAACCTGCATCCCGTTGCGCTCAGCTGGGTACACGTATCGTGCGCGTTCGGGGCTGCACGCGGTCGAGTGTATCGGTGGATGCTGGCTGCTGTATGCTGGTTGATCGGATCGTGAGTGGGCAAGACGTGCCGTCAGCAGAATAATTCCAGGGGCAGCCATGAAACGCACACTGATCCATCCATGGCGCAAGAAGGTCCAGGATGTGGCGACGGTGCGCTTGGGAACAAACTCACCTACGCAGTCGCGCATCGAAGACCCACGTTCAGGCCTAACATCAACTGCGGATATCCCTCTCCACGACAGAACATCATCACTTGGTTCGCGGACCTTTCAGCGAGCTGCCACCGTTGCCACTTTTGTGCATGATAATGCGCTCACACTGGCAAGAGGCATTCCACGTAAACGGAAGCTTCAACAACAGAAATCGTTCCCGGATTCCTCAGTATATACAGCACCGCGACGAGCGCGCCGAAATGACCTCATGCCGGTCGTTCAGACGGAGAAAGTAAAGTATGACCGCTGGTTCATACAGCCGCGCGCGACGTGGAAAGTAAGATGGGACCTCTGGATCGGATTCATTATTTCTTATAGCGTAATCCTGATACCGTATCGAATCGGCTTTGGCATCGAGCTCGCGGTAAGGAAGCGTGGAGGTGGCATTGAAAGTTATGTTGCGCTTAATTGACCTTTGACTTTTTGCTGATTTGCTTTCTCGTACAGAATTGGGAGCAAGTGATGAACTACTGCTTCGACAGCAGTTTCGCCGTGGACGTGATGTTTAACTTCTTTACCGGGTATTATGACGAAGATGTGCTAGTATATGAACTGCGCAGAATTCGGCAACGTTATATTCGCAGTTGGTTCCTTTTCGACGTGGCCTCAACTGTTCCTCTAGACCAATTTTTACAGGTGGTTACTACAGCTTCATCGTCGCTGCTCACACTCAAGCTGATCCGAGTTTTCCGGTTGTTTCGCCTTCTGAAATTAATGCGGTTATTACGATTGAAACGAGCGATGGAAGCCGTGCAAGTGGATGCGCTAAATGCGCACGTTCTTCAGACGCTCAAGAGCTTGCTCACGATCATCTTCATCATTCACCTCGTAGCCTGCGGGTGGTATATGTTTTACACATGGGATCCTGAGGGGAGGAACTGGGTCACCAACATCAACAAAAATGGCTTTGAAAGCCCATATCTCGTAAGTTTCTATTGGGTTTCCAATACAATGATGTCCGTGGGCTATGGCGATATCTACGGAATTACCGACGGGGAGCGACTTTATTCTATCTTCGTGGCCTGCCTCGGATCCATTTCCGTGGGTATGATCATCGCCAACATCCAAATGCTCACAGAAAACTACAATCCCCGCGGCATCATGCTGAAGCAAAACCTACAAGACACGAAGGAATTTTTGCTCAAACGCGGCATTCCGCGACGTCTTCGGCAGCGAGTTATCTCACAGTATGAGTTTCACTGGAGCCACCGCACAGTGTTTGACGAAGGCTACTTGCTTCAGCAGTTCCCTAGGAGTCTCCAGTACGAAATCCTCGCAGCGTCAATGGAGGCCTTCGTGAAGAAGTTTCCGTTCTTTGGTATGACCTCCGTTGAATTTTTCGTGTTCGCAATACCACGGCTCAGGCCGATCGTTCTTGGACCAGGTCAAGTACTTGTAGATGCCGAAAGCGTGTGGGAGGAGCTCTACTTTCTCACATCAGGATCCGTAGAGACCTTGCGGTCTAACCTTGTTGTGGGGTCACTTTCGCCTGGCGAGATTTGTGGTATCGAGTACCTCGTTAATGCTCGTCGACGGTACACACATACATATCGGTCCATCTCAAAGACAGAGCTGTATGCAATGTACAGTAAGGACCTTCTCGAAGCGATCGACAAGTGCCCGGTTGCTCATAAATATCTGGAAGATCTGGCTGTCATTCTTAGTGAAAGGTATGCCGAGTCTGCTCGTCGAGGGAAGCGAGCGCTACAACGGCAGCGATCGATTCGTGCTGTTCGACGCGAATCATTTTCCAGGGGTGAACCTTTCCTCCATAAACGGCATCGGAAATCAGTCTCGTCGACCAATGTGCATGCGATGGACTTCATTACGAGAATGGATATGAATGCTGGCGATGACATTGTGACACACTGGTCGGTCATTCGTCACTACTCAAAACCGAGAATTATGTGGGACGTTTTGATGGGGATTATGGTCTCCATCACGGCAGTTACGGTACCATTTCGAATAGCCTTTGACGTCAAGGATGTTCTCGCCTTCTACGCTACCGATCGCATTTCCGACATTTTGTTTTTGCTGGACGTGTTTCTTAGCTTTTGTACCACATACATTGACGACACCGGTGTGGAGATCGTGGATAGATATGAAATCCGGAGGCACTACCTGAAGACTACATTCGTCGTAGACATCGTGTCTACTATCCCTTTTGATTTCCTCGTCGAAGCGGTTGCGGTAGGCAAGATTATTCGATCGTTGAGGCTGATCCGCACGCTTAAGCTCATCAAGCTGCTACGATTGATGCGCCTGTCCAAGCTGTTCAAGATGAATTCGCAATGGATGTCTGAGTTCGATATCAACGTCGACACCGTCCGCCTTCTTAAGTTGCTGGCTCCTGTGATGATCATTGCTCACTACGTGGGGTGTTTTTGGTTTTACATGTCAGCTGACCGACCTAAACACGATGCTTGGTGGGGCAACGTTATTTTTATAGATCCAGACTCGATCCTATCCAAGTACATTGCAAGTATTTATTGGGCGATTACAACAATGACGACTGTGGGATTTGGCGACATTTATGCCGTAAACGACCTCGAAAAGGGCTACTCCATTTTGGTGCTCATTGGTGGCACTACGCTTTTCGCGTACGTGGTCGGCACCGTTATCGAGGTAGCGAGTAACTCGAAAAGTCTGATGAACCGAGAACATGAAATGGTTCAGCGAGTTAATGCCTACATCAAAGAGCGCGGCGTATCATCGGAGTTTATTGTCGCTTGTCAGGAACATTTGCGGTTCGTGGATGCCGAGAAAACATTCTTCGCTGAGAACGCGCTATTTGATGCTCTGAGTTACTCATTGCGCACTGAGCTTATCTTGATACTCAATGGAGGTATAGTTTCCAAGATCCGCTTCTTTGACAAGAAGCCGAAGTGGTTTCTGACGCTGATCCTTCCACGACTCATCCCGCAATTTTTTTTGGAAGGAGACATCTTGATCTATCAAGACAACCCTGTCAGCGGCATCTTTTTCATCATGAGCGGCGCTGTCATTGCAAGAACGCGCCACTTTTCCCCGGTACCAAATGCCCGTTCAGCAGCAGCAAGCGGTAGAAGCCAGTCTTCTGGGGATAACATCGTTGCTGATCACCAAGGTACCATCGCTAAAATTTATGAAGGAGAATTTTTCGGATACAAGGAAACCCTGACCGAAACGGTGGCAGAGTACAACATGTTCGCTATGCGCGCCACAGGAACGTATTTACTTTCAAGGGAGTGTCTAGACGAGTTCGAAGCTCAATACCCCCGAGTCATGGATGAAATTCGCTCTCTGATCATGCAGTCCATCACGAAACAGCAGAAGATCATTACCGCTTGGCAAAATAATGATGCGATCGGTCTTACGACTGCAGATCGAGAGCGAGTGGCGCAACTGAACATCAGCCGCCGTGGTGGGGACCATGAATCAATCAGGGCAAGTATTAGTGGAGTTTCGATGCTTGGACGACGGTATTCTTCATTCGTCTCACCCAGAGGGAATGATTTTGGGCTAATCACTCAAAACCTCTCATCTGCACCAAACACTGGACGACCGTCATCTAGTTCGGGAGCAAGAACAGCTCGCGTCGAAAAACCGGCAGAACAAACTGTCTTGGACCCCATGTGCAGTGCCCGCCTATCAATGCCAATTCGTGGAAGTGGTAGTCTGCAAAGCAGCGACTCCAACGTATTACCTTGTCTTGTCGAGCCATTTTCATTGACAGCAACCAACGTGTCTGAAACAGCGGCAGCGATCGATGCGTTCGCTAGGCGCCCAAATAGCGCTACAACATTGTCCGCCGTACACCCATCCGAAGGAAGCGACTGGATAAGCCAGGCTGGATCAGCACAATTGAGATTCAATCCCACGGAGGGTGCTCTTCGAAGGTCAGGTGTATCCTTGCGAGATGTCGGCAAGAACCAACGCCGGCCTTCTGAACGGTATTCAGCCATGCGCAAGGACGATGTGACAGCTCTAGTTGACGAGCTATTAAGTGGAGAGGGATTCAAAATCCAACGAACGGCATCAGGGCGAACTCAAAAGCCAACGGTGACAAATTGAGATTGTGCATTTATCAATCGGATCTGTGCTTCCACTGCTTTGTGCTGAAACGTGTATCACATCTCAAAACTAGTCTTCCTCATCTCCATTGTTTCCTTCATCATCATTCTCGTCTTCGTTGTCATCCTCGTCTTCACTATCTTCAGCGTCCAATACAGTTAAACGACTGGGGGGTAAGGTGACGCATAAAACTCCTCGAGACGCAGTCGCAATCACCGATGCTCCCGAATTCCTGGGCGATGCTGCACCGACGGATCTCCCTCGAATACGGTCAGCCCGAAAGTTGTGAATGGGGCTTTTAGTCAAGAGTGCCTGCATAGAGTGATTCAGTACAATACCTTTCGCTTTGACCAGCTCTTAGCAAATAAATATATGTGCGTTCAAAGCGAAATGTTTGAGCTAAAAGAATGTGCAGGCATGATCTACCTTTGGCAAGCTTGAGGATGTCGAGGATATTGTTGCTGGTGAGAACTCAATGTTGTCGTACGACAGCAGATACAACCATGCTAAACCAAACAAGAGTAACACAGTTAGTCGATGCTAGCTATGGCATTGCCAGTGAGCATTCTAACCGTTAACATACCTTGGTGCGCTTGGCCATCAGATGCGCGATTCAACACGAACGCAAGTTTTTCGGGTTTTGCCGATGTCACGTCTCCATAAAAGTCAAAGCTCTCGCAGGTGACAAGACTTGAGGAAGATCCTTGTGAGAAGTTCACAACGGCCGAGCTCCACGTCAAGCGGGAAGGAGAATCACATCGAAGCTGCTGAGACTCGCAATCTTGAAGTGCACGCAGCAGCAGCAGAACGCCTGATTGTAGCCGAAATCCCATCAATATCGCGCTGCGCTTCTCGCTCACATTCCGCATCGGCCCATAGTGCCTCAGGGAATGCCAGTCAATCGCTTCTTCTTCGTTTTCATCGTTATGATCATTGACTCCAGCAATATTATCAATCTTTCGCGCGTTAAAAGGCTGCCGAAAATGAACATGACATTCTTCGACGATATTGTTGGTATTGCTGACGGTAAAGCATCCCATCCTTTCACGCACTATCGTTTGCGCGAAAGATTCTGCCATCGCGTCGAGTAACGCCAGCCACCTATCTTCAATACGCGTAACGAAAACAAGACAACCAACGGCCGGTTTTTCTGCACTATCTTGTGGCGGAACCGGCCGCGCCGAAAGCTGGCGCGACACTAGGTTACCAAACGTAGTTTCAACCTTATACATATCGTGACTTGGCTGCTGCTTTCGAAAACGTCGGGCAGACTCTGCAGCACGTTGCAAGAAATCGCATAGGCGTCGCAGGTTCAGGAGCGATTTCGAACCGTTTGCTGAACCGCCAGCGTCTCGAATAGAATTTCCACCAGAAGCACCCGTTGCCTGATTGGAGTTCGTGTGAACGCGAATACGCTCCATGATCCATTGAAAAAATAGCGCAAAATCTTGGCGGGTTTCGTGAATCGACAACGCAAGTTTCTCCACTTCCACGAGAGTATCTTGAGTTGCTGTGACTAGGTCATCAAGGGCACTAACGGTAAATCCCAAATTATCGGTGTAAGTCTTAGAGCTCCACTTAGCATGACCACGCAACTCCGAAATGAGAAACAATAGGTCGACCAAGTCGCGCTTCAGTTTCTCGTCGACTAGCGTTCTAAGCGTGTCACAACCGCTAAATAGCGCCTTTTGCATGCGGTGAACGCTCTAGTGCCCGCATATCAAACACAGCAAACCGTTAGTGATAGTAAAACATCGGCAGCTTTTTCCGACAACGGGTGCGAATATGCTACTTGCCATTTCCTGAATATCTTGCGCGAAATACTGTGCCAAAGCAGGCGCTGTGATACCACTTACCACCACCGATAGCATGTCTACCTGTGGTGGGTCCTCACATGCGTATTTTTCGTAAAGAGAACCGATAAGCCCCATTTTGAGCTCAAAAATGCGTGTAGCATTTTTCCACTCAGTGGCCATCTGCCTACCGGTTGTAACAATCCGATTCAAAATTGTGTGTACGCGGTCTATTGTGCTCGCCACAAGCGCCACGTCCTCGCTGATACGCTGGATATGTGTCATATCCAGAGTCAACATTCGGTGCAACTTCGTTTGCGACCCACCGTCCGCTGCGTCGCCACCTTGGCTACTACTGTAAAACACAACCAAGACAAAGAGCAAAGATAGATCCGGTGCAAGATCCACCCGCTCGATTCGGAACCCGCTGGTATCACCCCTTTGGAGTCCCACCGACTCCATACTCTGAAATTCCTCGTCAGTAAAGTGAGTCCTTACATCGATACGCGTAAGCAGCACCCTCCCCATCCACCACAGCGCAATAAACCCCCGAGCATCTGCAGTAACCAGCATCGTGTCCTCGCCCACTTCTTCATCACTGTAACCTGCCAGAAATCTCGACGACCGACGTCGAAATTGGAGTTTGGATTGGGACGTCAAGTCACTCGAGCTGAAGTCACCAGCCAAAGGCCCCGAGACCTTCCGGCGACGTCGTTTGTTGCTTGAACCTGCACTGGAACTCTCCACCTCATTAATCTGAGCCCAGTGCATTGCAGTGATGCAGTGTTCATGGCGGTTGCTGCTGCGTCGTTCAGGTAGAGTTTCTCCTGACTCGATCTCGAAAATTGCCACGTCTCCTTCGCCGCAGCCGACAGCAAGTTGCAGTCCGTCAGGTTTCCAGGCCAACGTCACCATCTCGAAGGCCACGTCCGATGGTTTAATATGCAGCAACTTTTGCCACGATGTGGTGCGCTAAGAAAAGTTCATAAAGTTAGGCGAAATAATCCGGATATTATCCAAAGGACAAAAAAAAAAGGAGAGGGTGTTGGAGACGCACATGAACGAGGAGATGGTGGTCCAGGGTGAGCACAGCCACCAGGTCCATGGTGGGGCAACAGGCCACGGCCAGGGAGCTCACGAAGCGCTCCTGCAGCGCCACGAAGGCGCGCTTGAGTGGCATCGTGAATCACGATTCGTGATCTTTTGATACTTTTTTTACGCCAAAAATATTGGATCAAGTATGTCCTTTTCAAAGTGACCTTGTATTAAAGGAACAGAGGTACAAACGAGACACTTTCAACCGGACAGACAAACATAAACTAACAACTTGTTACCATAGGAAGGGCCTCGTTTAACTCGTTCAGCTGGTGGCTCCACTGGAGCAGCTTCGACCTGCTTAAATGCATGATCCGATGTTAACTTCGACGACATCGTATTGTCCACATTGTGCGAGTGCCGAAACAGTGTCACTACCCGCAAGATGGTTGGCCGCTCTCACAGTAAAAGTCGTAGCTGAAACGCATGATTGGTTTTGGTCCTGGTCTTGGGATGGAAGGTCAGCTGTAAAGGAACTTGATTCCGTGCAAGGTAGAATAGAGGAACTGGCTAAACATAAGAGAGTTATCAAAAGACTTCACATTTTTTGTGGTATTATTGTGCTGCTGTTTCTATCGCTAGAAATGAACTCAAATTACGATTCCGGTCAGGCTTAAGTCAAATCAAAAGACTTTACGGCTATGATGTGGGAGAGCTACTGTTTGTTCATACTATAGTAACTAACAATTTCAGCTGCGGCTTTTAGACCTACAGAGCAAACAATGAAAACAAACACATTAGGCCTGCTAGTCCATACAGACGGACAAGCGCAACCAACATGTACTAACCTGAGAGGTAAGCGGCTTGCAGCGTGCCCTGGTACTTGTAGTCTGTAGCCTCGCCCGCAAATAGCACACGATTGGCCACGGTCTCACGCAGAATCGCTGGGTCCTTGACTGTGCTGTCCACTGTGAGACAACTGTAGGCACCCATCGACCACTGGTCCTGATCCCATCTACGCGATTGGCAACACACCCATAGGTATCACGTTAGGCAAAGGATATTGGTTCCACACGAAGCTACTAAAATGCACTTACCTCGTGATGAAGTGGTTCACAGGATCAGGGATGTTGGTCCCAAATGTCTCTTGCAGCTGCAAGAAGAGCGCGTACGCGATCTCCTCATCCGTAAAGGTAGAGGAGATTTTGCTAGCGTTTTCTCCAACCAGAACGCCTTCGATGATAGGCACCCCCTTTGCGAATTGATAGTTGAACACCACCGGGAAGTAGATACGGCGTTCCGAGCTATTGTCAGAAAACGATGTGTCCTTAATCTGCGCGATGAAGGAACAGTCCTCCGGCCAAAAGACCTCCGGGAACTCGACGAGGATTTTCATGTACTGGCCCATCTTGGAGCGGTTAATTGCGCCCAACTTTTCCGCCGGTAGCTCAGGCTGAAACTGCAGCTTGCCAGACTTGAGGAACCCCAGCGATGAAGTCACAATGACGTGGTCAGCAGTAATGCGACGTCCATCGCGGCACTCGATGATCACTCCTTCTGTGCCCTCATAGTTGATGGAGGAAACGCAGACATCGGTATAGATGGAATTCTTTGCAGGCTCCGCCAAATGGTCGATAAAGCGCTCCATTCCTGCAGGAACAATGCAGTGTGCACCCGCGTCGTCACTATTGCGCATCAAACAGTAAGTAGAGATACACATAAAGCGGTTAGCACAGGGCAACGATAGAAACTAATATAATAGCCTTCTCCTCATGCACGTACCCAATCAGCTCGGTCTGTGCAAAGTCGTCGAGTTGCACTTCGTCATCGTTCACCCCCATCCAGACCTCAATAAGCTTCAAGCAGACGTCCAGTCTTGCGCGTGCGTTCGGAGCCTTCATCGCTTCACTCAGCTCCTCGTCCGAAGTCACAAGGTGGTCCACGATGGTCGACAGAGCCTTCTCCTGGTGGTCGGCGGCATTGGGCGAATTCGCTAGCGCCTGCAACTTTTGCATGAGCAGATCCTGCCACTTCCACGTCTCGTCCATCTGCTCCTGCGGTAGCTGCTCACGGCCGTTGAAGGAAAGGAAGTTCTTGCACGCACCGGGGTGCAGCCACGGATTCCGCGGACTCACCTCCTTGAAGACGATGCCGAACTGGCGCGCCATATCCGAGAACGGGTTGCCCTCGGTGCCGTGGATCCACGCGGCGCCCACCTCCATATTGACAGGCAGCGAGTCGCTGAACGGTTGCGTCTGGACGCGGCCACCGATGCGAGATTGCGCTTCCAGCACGCAGATGTCGCTGGTTGCGAACTTGTTGGAGGCCAGCAGCGCGTTGGCAGCGCTCACGCCGGACAATCCGGCGCCGATCACTGCCACGCGGTAAGAACTTTGCAGGGCAGTTGCAGACTTGGCGGCCATGGTAGCGTTGATGCTCTTTATTATACGCACGGCAAGGAATGCGCAGACGGCGGCACAATTGCGAATGACACAAAGCTTGACAAGCGGAACCTGCGGCGCAGTGATTGTATTAAATTTAGTTTTTGGGTGATTTGACTGGCTAAAATAGAGCATGGATACACGGTCTCGACTCAGTCTCACGTTCGCGCTGTGCCGCACGCTTTGTTATTTATTATAGCGATCGATGAACAGACCCGCAAGTATTTCGACTTGTGTGCTGGCAGACCGGGTTCGATAGTTGACACATTGATCTATGAGTGTTTTGGTGACACGAGCTTCCTGTCGATCGAGCATTCGGGGGTTCCAATTGTCTTAGTGGCCAGAGAACTCGGATTTGTGCGATTTCAGAGGATATCTCAAATGCGGAGTCGGTGCTTTTTCATAAAGCCCCATGTTTGTGCTTGATATGGATTCAGGACGAAAATATCGGCGGCCGCCGTAGATTTCCTGTCGGAGCTTCCGATTCGGAGTCGGGCTCCATGGCCAGCTTGAAGTGGTTGTTCGAACCGTTGAGCGCCACGGATCCGTTGGGATCAGAAACCTCCTCCCTGAATGGACTATCAGGTCTGAGCAGAAGCCTCTACACGACAACCCGTATTGCGAGCGGCTTTTTGGCTCCTGCAGTTCTAGTCTCCCCAGCTCAGGCACCCTCTGAAGAAACCGTTCATGTTGACAGGGCCATCAACCTGTGGTCAACTTCGCGTAACATAAGCTCGGTCGTTGTCCTAAAAACCCGGCTGGTGTTGCACTGCTTGCTGTTGACGACAAAGGTATCCAGTGGTCATCTTCGCGTAACGTAAGCGGCCTTGAAGCTCTCCACAGTGACCAGTAGCCGGTACGCTTCTCCAAATGACAAGCTCGAGATCACCGGCAGATGGCGTGAATGTGAGTCGTGTGGCGAAACCAAGGCCTCTCCTCCCATCCTGGGCTCATGTTGATCGGGACCGTCCCGCCGACGAGCCATGAGAGTCCACTACTTCGAAGTACATTATATACACGACAAGCAGTTCCTTTTGAATCGCCAAATCATGTTACTGCCTGACGTTTTCGCATGAAGCGAAACATCATCATGAAGCACCGATGGATATCTCCTTCTTCCCGTCGACGCTCACACAGCCCATGTGCTAACCCCCACGGCTTCGCTAGCACGTCTGTCCTTGTTGAGAACAAATGAGGCCCTGGCACGGTAAAGCTATTCAAGACCTCATTCTGCAACTTGCCAGGCAACAAACATGCCAAACCTCACTTCCGAAACGACCGAGACCCCGCTCGAGAGCACCTACCGCGTGGCAATCATCGGGGCGGGGCTCGCCGGTGTCAGCGCGGCCAACGAGCTGCTTTCATCAGGCCACTTCGACTTCAACGAAGTGTGTGTGCTAGAGGCACAGTCTCGCATCGGTGGCCGCGTGCAAACCAAGTCCTTCAGCGACTCACTGCCTGTCAATGTGGAGGTTGGTGCTGCTTGGATCCACGGCACTGAGGGCAACCCATTCGCCACGTTAGCCAAGAAGTTCGGCATCTCGTTCAAAGAGATCAGCCCTAGGAATCCATGGCTCCACCCGGGCTCATGCTCGAACTTCTTGCTTTACGACGGTAGTCGTCAACTGAGCGAGCAGCAGACCAAGGAGACGTGGGAGTGGCAAGATTTGCTGATGCGCAAGCTGCAAAAGCTCGCGAGGTCCGATCTTGCGGACGATCACCGAGAGAATACGCTGTCCGCCGTGGTGGAGCACCTCCTCGACTCGGACCAAGAGCTGGTCAACGTCATGGGAGGCACCGAGGCTCGCAAGAAAGTGGATCTGTTCTTGCGATTAATGGAGGCCTGGTTCGGCCTCACCGCCGACGACCTGAACCTTGACGCATTTGTCGAGACCGACCTCATGGGCGACGACCCCGGCGCTCACTGCATCGTTCCCGTGGGGATGGAGCGCTTCATTGATCACCTGGCAGAGCCCATCCGGGACATCATCCACACGAACGCGTCTGTCGCGGCAATAAACTACGACGGTCCAGACGGGGTGGTCATTGAGTGCACCGATGGACGCCGCGTGACGACTGACCGCGTGATCGTTGCCACTTCACTGGGTCTGCTTCAGAGCGGCAAGCTGCACTTCCAGCCAGAGCTTCCAGCCGTCAAAACGGGCGCGCTCAAGCGGTCCAAGATGGGCCAGTACATGAAAGTGCTTGTGCAGTTCCCGGAGGTCTTCTGGCCCAAGCACGCCACGTTCATGAGCCAACTCCAGAAGAAGAGCTCCGGTGAAGGAGACGGCCGCCGGATCTACTTCCCACTTGTGTTCAACTACCATCTCGCGAAGGGCGTGCCGATCCTGGAGGGCGTCCTCATCGGTGACAACGCGAGCGCCATTTCGGCTTCCTTCACGGACGAAGAGATCGCGCACGCGCTGTTCTTGCAGATGCAGGAGACGTTCGGGCCCGACACCCCCAAACCGGTCAACCACTTCATCACTCGGTAAGCGTAGGGGTCATACTTGTTGTGCATCACGACGCTAACAGTTTGTTGTTGCTCTCGCAGTTGGGATCAAGACAAGTGGTCGGTGGGCGCCTACAGCTGCGTGACGGCGTGGAACGTTCATGAAGATCCGGACCTGCTGAAGCAAACGGTGGCAAATCGTGTGCTCTTCGCGGGCGAGGCTGTCGATCTCAAGTACCAGGGCGCGCTGCAAGCGGCCTACTTCTCGGGACTTGAAGCGGCCGCGGAGCTCGTGGCCCAGAACATGTAAGCATATAAGTTAGAGTGCCTCAATTCGGTGGCGTCTCAACCAGAAGCAAACGCGAAGTCGCACCAACCAGCAACAAGGCGTACAGTTTAAGAAAGACCCTCTGAAGTCAATGAATGTATCAACTCAGCCTGGGCAATACAACTGGAATCTCCTGCGCTTCAATGCCAACCTGTACCATTGCTGGCTGACCTTGAGACACATATCGAGTCCGCTGCAACGCACGTGGGTAAACTTTGCTCATAATGGCCATCGCCATCACCCTTGTGTGCATACAGAAACAGGGACTTGGCAGTTGACAACAATCCTGCAGGTCTCACTTGGAGTTTCGACAAGACCCACGTAGCTGAGCTGGTCCGTGTCAAGATGTCGTGTGTTGCGTCCGACTCGCTGCAAGCTCGCCTGCGCCGTGGAGAAATCCCCTGTCGCGGTGTGAACCTCGGCAGCTGGCTTGTCGCCGAGCACTGGATGAGCTGGGACTCGTGTCTGTGGCATGGCGTGCCCGACGAGATCAAGAACCAAGGAGAGTTCGCGACCATGAAGTTCTTGGGCCATGAAGAGGGCGACCGACGCTTTGATGAGCATCGCCGCACTTGGATCACCGAGTACGACATTGCCGAGATGAAGCGCTTCGGACTCAACACGGTGCGCGTTCCGGTCGGGTACTGGATCATGGGCTTCGACCCAACCGACTTCCCAAACAAACAGGAGTGGCGAGTGTTTGCACCACACGCACTGCGATGCCTGGACGAGCTGGTGAACCACTGGTGTGTGGAGCACGACATGGCGGTGATCGTGGACATCCACGCGGCTAAAGGTTCTCAGAACGGCCGCGACCACAGCGCTGCAGTTGAGAGTGGCGTCAAATTCTGGGGACAATACCCGGAGAACGTGGACAACACCGTGTATTTGGCAAAGTTCCTCGCCTCCCGCTACCGTTACTGCCCCGCCTTCCTTGGCCTGGGTTTGCTGAATGAGCCGGAAGCCCCCACTGAGCAGCATGTGCTGCGTGCATACTACGAGCGCGCGTACTCGGAGATCCGTGCCACGGGTAACGACTGCGTGCTGACTGTAGCGCCGCTGTTGACGGAACAGAGCCCGCCATTCATGGAGGACTTCATGCGCTACCCGAAGTACTTCAACGTGTGGCACGAATGGCACCCGTACTTCATCTGGGGCTATGAAGGCCAGAACCGTGAGCAAGTGCTTCAAGCGGTGCGTCGCTATGGCGACCAACTTTCCTCGTGGGGTGGGAACTGGCTGCTCATCGACGAGTGGAGTCTGGGAGCTCAAGGGTGTGCCTTCCCGAGTGAAGACCGCCTTGGACTGCAGCAGTTTGCGTCGGCACAGCTCGAAGCATTTCGCAAGGCACACTCCGGCTGGATCTTTTGGTCCTGGCGCCATTCGGACGACGGACACAACCGTCCAACTGGGTGGTCGATGCGTCAGTTGCTGCGTGACGGTGTCATGAGACTGCATGAGGTATAATTGCGCAGCAAGTGGAGAGGAAGTCGTAGTCTGCACTCAAAAACAAGTAAGTGAAGAGATGTGCAAATTGGCTGGTTACTACATTTCTCGGACTTATCAAACTTGAACATACACTTGCTGGCTCCTTTGTCGTGTGCGATGCTACACACCAGCTATGCCTCGAGACTGAGATCGTGGAACTGGACACGCGAGAACTTCTTCCAATACCCGTAAAAGAGACCCGCGAGGGTAACACCCACAACGATCAACGCTGGCGCCAGTGTGAAGAAGACGTCCACAGCAATATACACGAGCAGGGCCGTAGGGATCAAGAGCCCAAGGCAAAGCATGGGCGTGCTACCGGGGACTGCAAAGCACAAACAACTAATGAGTCACCTAGGCTCGAGCAAATTGCTGACTAGAGCGTACCTTTGAAAGGACGATCAATGTCCGGGTGTGTGTAGCGCAGTTTGATGAACGCAGCAAATATCAGGATCTGGTAGAAGGCCGACAGCGCGTTCGTCATGTTCAGGATGTCATCGAAGTCGAACTTGATGAGCACGAAGATGACGACGAGACTCGCAAAGACAGCGTTATGCGGCGTGTTAAACTTTTTGTTGCGCCTACAAATTGCAAAGTTGTCCCGCATGTCAGTCATGAGGGACCGACTTCCAGAACAGCACAGCAACTTACGCTTTGAGGAATGCCGGGGCGAGCCCGCACTGCGCCATACCCATGATCTGGAACGAGTCGCAGAACAGCTCCGCGATATACATCCCTGCGTTGCTGCCAAACGATGCTAGCATGATCCATGTCGATAGAAAGTCGCCACCTAAATCCGACGCAATGCTTGAGAACGATCCATCTTCCCATGTAGTCCAATGCGGCGAGTTGAACACCGTGGCGCCAAACAGCGGCACGATGTACGTGAGCGCGACGAGTAGTACAGAGATCAACATCGCACGTGGGTACGTTCGTCCCGGGTTGCTTACTTCGCCACCGAATACCGACATGCCGACCGCGCCGTTGAAGTTCCAGAAAAGCGTGTTGATCAAGGTCGACCAGTCAATCTGCATGGCATGCACGGGTTAGTTTCCTAAAGTTGAACCCGAGTTCTGGTGAGTGTCTGCTGATTGCACTTACATCCACGCCGCCGGACATGCTCACGAAATCACCGTTGTCATCGTAGATGATATCGGAGCGACGGACTTCTCCCAGCGTGCCCCAGTCGCTTGCTCGAATCATGCCCCAAACGGCAAGCACTACGAATGGCACCATGACGAAGACCGATAGAGCTGCCATTCCGTTGCCCACGATTTGTATGCCGAAGAGATTCGGCAGCGCCAAAAGCACAGCGATGGCTGCTTTGATGAAATACTCTGCTGTCGGTGAGTCGATGGATCCGTAGACCTCCGTAAACGTAGCCACGGCAAGTCCCGGGTAGATTGCGTTGTCGATGACGCCGGAGATCCACGACCAGTACCCCGTCTGGAAGGCCCAAAACGGCCCAAAAGCGTGGAGCACCCAGACTGTGTAGCCTCCTGGAAAGGTAGCAGCATTACGATTAGCTGTGAAAGCATCGTCGAGAATGTACTGAGTGAAGCCATACCGTCGTGCGGGTATGCCGTGCTGAGCTCCGCCGTGACGAAGGCAATTGGGAGTCCAAGGATCAACGGAAACAGGAGGAGGCAGATCAACCCGACCAAGGGACCACCGGCTACGCAACGAGCACATCATGAGTTAGCGAGACGGGCTTGGCGCTTACCCCACGTCAGTTAATCATCAACCAGAGTCGTACCGGAGATGATGTACTCCGATCCGATGGGCCCCCCGCACACCGAAAAGTAGCAGAGACCGACGATGCCCAAGACCGTCAACTTCCGTTGCAGGTCCTCCTTCGTTGGCTCCAGATTCGACGGGCGCCACTGCACTGAGGCACTATTCGAGCCAACGAACGAATGATCGTTCAGCCTGGCCGACAAATTGAGTCGTGATTGAAAACCACAATAATACAATACTGCTAGGGATCCTCACCTGCTCAGGCGCTGGGGTGTCAGTAGAAGTTGGTTGTCATAGGCTCCGCTCTTGGGGCTGTGAGCAGCATTTAAGATGGACGTCTTTGGCTGGGAGGCGGTCATGCATGCAGCGAAGACAAGGAGCTCAAGCAACAGGTCACTTCAACACGGGGATGTTATATCGGAAATGAGCTTCAAGCGCAAGCGCCAAGACCGACCAAGCAGCAAGGTGCAAGCATGTATACACCTGCACCGCCGGTTTAGCGGTGGGCTTTGATGATGTTACGACTCAAGTCTCACCATCGGCGCCGCTCGTATTCACAGTCGCATCACGCCTCAAATAAGAAGGCTACTGTGCTCACAAGACTGGATAGAGCGCGTCACGATGGTGTTGTTAAACAACAGCTTTGCTTGAAGTCAAGTGAAACAGCTGGAGCGCACAGGATCCCACCGTTCATTGGCGACTTCAACGTGCAGGAGTCTCAGCGCAGCGTGTTGGAGAAGACAACGGAGTATTCGACCACGACAACTCACAACAGATAGCTACGAGCACCGACACCTGCTTTAGCCATCAAGATGTATGCAACAAGTCCTACATGTACTCGGTCCTACCGGATCGAGCACTTCACGAAGCACCTTGCAGATCATCTGTCGTTGTGGACGGAGACCTGTGCATCTCATCCGTTGAGATGGGTCATCCGATTCCCATGCATGATGAATCATTGATGATGCGGAAACAAGGAACCAGTACCACGTCGCCGCGTCCAGCGCGTCGGTGTCATAACTACAGATGACTGCGAGTTGCCACATAAAAGACAGCACTGAGGTGGATGAAGCAGCAACTCGGCGCAGACGATGGAGTAGTCGTTTTGCTTGAAAGCAAAATAGCTGCAGTAGAAACTTTAGATATATTTATGAAACTTTGAGAGAGCTTTGAAGTGATCATCACTCATGTGTTGAAGTTGACAATCACTACTGGGTATGCTGAAGCATTGGGAGTCTTACGCTGTATCATACTTGAAGGCATGGGATCCTCCACACAGGGAAGACAGGTTAAACTCAACCCAGCTTGGTTGCACTTGTGTTGAGATAAAGACTTGAATGGGCTATTTGCGAGAAGCTGTTTCCACCGACAATATTGGTCGCGGAGCGGCTGGAGAGAAGTACTACGTGATTTGGTAGATTCCCAGTAGGAATTTCCTACATTTCCGTTGGATTATCTGTGCATTATTTGTACTAATTGATTGACCGCGTACACGAGCTATCCGTCGAGGTTTAGATCGTTGAACTGGGCGAGTGTGAACTTCTTCCATTTGGCGTACAAAAACCCAGCCAAAGTTACTCCCAGGACGATCATTGCCGGCGCCAGGGTGAAGAAGACGTCCACTGCGATATACATGAGCAGGGCCGTGGGGATCAAGAGAGCAAGCAAAAGCATAGAGATGCTTCCGGGGACTGCACATGAACAGCGAAGACAGAGTCAAATACAAGAACATACCCAGGTCAAAACCTTGAAAGCGTACCTTTGTACGGGCGTTTGAGGTCCGCGTGTGTATAGCGTAGTTTGATAAACGCGGCGAAAATGAGAATCTGGTAGAAGGCCGACAGCGCGTTCGTCATGTTGACAATATCGTCAAAGTCAAACTTGATGAGCACTAAGATGACGATGAGACTCGCGAAGACGGCGTTGTGTGGCGTGTTGAACTGTTTGTTGCGGCTGCAACAAATGCGCGAAGAGGGGTCACAAGACACACGTTAGCGTCAGAAAAATCACTCCAAGTCTCTGGTAACTCAAGTATGAGATGACAAACTTACGCTCCGAGGAACGCCGGTGCAAGATCATTCTGCGCCATGCCCATGATCTGAAACGAGTCGCAAAAAAGCTCGGCAATGTACATGCCAGCATTGCTAGCAAAGGAAGCCAGCATGATCCAGGTCGAAAGAAAAGTGCCGCCCAGCGCTGACGCGATGCTCGAGAAGGACCCGTCGTCCCATGTAGTCCAGTTCGGAGAGTTGAACACAATTGCTCCGAAGAGCGGTAGCAAATACGTGAGCGCGATAAGTAGCACTGAAATCAGCATGGCACGCGGGTACGTTCGCCCCGGGTTGCTCACTTCACCACCAAACACCGACATGCCAACAGCGCCATTAAAGTTCCAGAAGAGCGTGTTGATCAACGTCGACCAGTCAATCTGTTTCAAGTGAGCACGAAACACAAATTAGTTACTCACATTGAAAAAAAGTTAAGTAGCGTCGCTTCGAACAGGTACTTACGTCCAAACTGCCGGACATGCTCACAAGGTCGCCGTTGGAATCGTAAACAATGTCGGAACGACGAACCTCCCCCACCGCACTCCAGTCATGACCGCTGACGAGACCCCAGACGAAGAGCACAATGAATGGGATCATGACAAAGATGGACAAAGCCACCATTCCGTTCCCCACGATGCGAATTCCCAAGAGGTTCGGCAGCGTCAGTGCCACCGCGATAGCTGCCTTGATGAAATACTCCGCTGTCGGCGAGCCAATATCCCCGTACACCTCCGTAAACGTGGACACCGCAAGTCCTGGGTAGAGCGCATTGTCGATCACTCCCGAGATCCAAGCCCAGTATCCCGTCTGGAATCCCCAGAACGGACCAAAGGCATTGAGCACCCAGACCGTGTAGCCTCCGTCTTCCGGGAACGCTGTACTGAGCTCCGCCGTGACGTAAGCAATGGGCAGACCCAGGATAACGGGGAACAAAAGCAGCAGGATAAGCCCCAGCAGCGGACCACCAGCTACAGAACGCAATGCAAAAAGGTTAGCGAATCCATCATGGGAGGATGACACCCGAGTCCTAATGCACAGTCTCACCAGAAATGATTGGCTCCGATCCAATGGGGCCACCGCACACAGAAAAGTAGCAGAGACCGACGATGCCCAGCACCGTCAGTTGTCGTCGTGGGTCCTCCTTCATAGTCGCCAGCGTCGACGGCCGCCACTGCACCGAGGCGCCCTCAGCGTTGTCGGCGTGGCTCACGGAGCTTACGACGCTCACGACCGAGTGATCGCGCAGTCTACCAGTAGACACACAACAACCGTTAGAGTGTGGGGCTGTAGGCAGCGCAGCGTTGCAAGGTCTCACTTATTCAAGCGATTTGGCGTCGTGAGCGATGCGTCGTAGGCCGCAGTCTGCGGGCTCTCGACGGCGGCGGTCATGGCTCAATCAAAGCACGTAACTCGCTCGTGTCCCTCGATGCCGATTCGGAAATGAAGCAAGTGTAGGTCTCCGCTGATCGGCGCCCCGGCTCTCCCTGGTCGAGCCGAACGCGTCACAGCCAGATGGCTGATGGCGACCTCCTCAAGTCTCGTTTGGCATCGCCGGTGAAGACTTGTTTGCGCCGTCAGTTTTGATAGCCAATGCTGGTTCATACGCTTTCTCTAGCACGAAGCTCCGTCGCTACTATTCTGGCTACGAATGCGCTCTTGAAGTGCTCTTGGGTCACGTTGACATATGCGAGAAGGACGCTGCTGATTGGCGTTGTCCACTGATGCCGATGTTGTTGACATTCCTTTGCCTCTGAAAGAAGGGGCGACGGCGAAGGTGGCGTCAATGCATTGCACACGGTGGGCAAAGGCTGCCGCTTTGAGGGCGTTCGACCAGCGAAACACCAACGTGTGCGATGGACCATTCAAGAACCCGCTCTCGCCATTTGGCGAGTGTGAAGACGAAATGCAGCGGTGCTCATCACTAGCGACTCGGATCGTGTCCTACCTAGGCGAACACCCCACGACGACTTGATCGTCGCCGCCGACGAGAGCATTTCTGAAACGGGGGATGAGTGGCCGTCTCGACCGATCATTAAGCTTACCCTGCGAACGACGGCGAGGATGAGCTCGAGATCAGCAGCACCGGCCACGGTTTGCCTCGCACCAGTACGCTGCGACCGCGTCCAGCGCGTCGCCCACCCGGTACCGCTTACGAGCACATTGAAAGAGCATTGTGATCGTCATCGACGTTCACCAATCTGGCGTCGCCAGCATCTCGTGCCTTTTTGACGACCGACTTGATAGAGGCCCCGAGTTGTGAGAGTTGTGAACCACATGCATAACTGAAAGCATTGGAAGAAACTGACGAAGAGGGGGGGGGGGGGGGGGGGGGTACTATTGTTTTTGTTTTTTTGTATCAACAACTATCCATAGTATTCCGCCGCGCAAACGATCACCGTGGCCATGGGTGCGGCAAGCCAGGCTGCCCTCAGAAGAAAAAAAAAACGATGTTGAGTTCATAGCAGACTTCTATTCTACGGTCCTTTAGCCCAAAGTAAAGGAGACCCGTCGGACTGGGGTGCCACAATACACCATGCTTATTTACAAAATATTCACTGCAAGCATACTGGTCGTTTCGCTGTACCCGGGGGTCCGGCCAACTACGCATGTACTATCAATCTCAACCTTGAAGCGCACTAAAACCCAGTTTTTATACCCCGATTAACCACCTGTTTGCGCGTCGTTCTCGACACCACGGATATTCCTGGCTCAAAAAGCCTTTTTTCCCGTCGGAATTGGAGGACCGAGTGGACACCTGCCGGCGTCTCCGCTCTCTCCCCGTCCGCCCACTGCGCCCCTCCCTTCACCGCTAATGCCCCGAGCTCCTGCACGCCTCAAGGGTCTCTTGGCGCTGCGTCGACGCTCCAAACTCCCGCGCCTGCTGCTTCCCCGAGGAACAGTCACGCCGACAGTCTCCCAGCAGCGAGTAAGCTGCGTTCCCGCCGGTTTCCAGCGCGTCCTGAAGGCTTCCAGCAGTTGCAATAATGGGGAAAGCAGTGCCGCCAACGGATGGCATCAGGTCGCGGCTCTGGGCGTCGCGCTGGGCGGTCTAGCGCTCATCAGCACGTCGGAATCAGATGCCGCCATGGAGAGCACCCAGTCTCAGACGATTCGGCGTGGACGCAACATCCACGACGAGTACGAGATCCTGGACGAAGTGGTGGGCGAAGGAGGCTACTGTGTGGTGCAGAAAGGGGTGGACAAGCGCACGGGCGAGCTTGTGGCCGTCAAGATGCTGAGCAAGAGCGAGACGTCCGCCCGAGAGTTCTGGAGCGAGGTGGACGTGCTCCGAGTGGCCGGCCAACACCCAAATATCCTGCAGCTGCGCGGCACCTACGAGACCGAGTACTGCTGGTTTATTGTGCAGGAATTGGCGCAGGACGGAGAGCTGTTCGACCATTTGATTGCCAATGGAGCGTACTCGGAACGGCAGGCGAGCAACACGATACGGCAGCTCTGTGATGCGTTGCAGTACTTGCATCGCAAGGGCATTGTGCATGGAGACATCAAGCCTGAGAATATTTTGCTGCACAAGGGCCGCATGTGTCTCGTGGACTTTGGCGTGTCGTTCCGTATGGGCGAGCGCTTTTTCTACGACTCGCAGCTTATGGGCACGGTGGCCTATGCAGCGCCCGAAACACTGGAGCATGGCGCGCTGATTCATAGGAGAAATACCAGGGACGCGCTCAGGAAAGCGAGAGCCAACGGAGAGGCGGTATCGCTTGATGAGAACGATGAGGACCTCGACAGCCAAGCGGGGCCTGACGCGATCAAGTTCGGACCCAAAGCGGACATGTTTGCATTGGGCATCGTGCTGTACATCCTGTTGTGCGGCTCCCATCCGTTTGACACATATAACAACTTGTCCGATGAAGAGGTAAGACATGAAGTGCTTTGCAGAGAGGTGAATACATTCGTGCTCACATTAATGTTGTGCTCTGCAGATTCGAAAACGAATATTGAAGGGCAAGTTCCGCACACAGTCCCGTGCGTGGCAGTCTATTTCCCCATCTGCGCGTGATTTGATCCAGAAACTGCTCGAGACAGATCCCAACAAGCGACTTGGTGCGGAGCAGGCGCTTCAGCACCCATGGTTGCGAAATCAAGCCCAGCTTAGCCTCGAGCCGATGCAAAATTCTGTGGAGCTCTTGGAGAAGTTCCAGCGTGGGCGTCGTCGCCTGCGTGCCAGTATTCTGGCTGTTCTCCTTCTTGATGCAATGGATGACAACCTGGACGACGACGACAACGAAGAGCTTGAAAGTGTGAAGCGCAGTTTCGCTTGGGGGCTGAGCTCAAGCGTCGAAGCGCTGAACGAGAAAACAAATGCATTGTTATCGACGTTGCATTTTTTTGACAAGGAAGGAAAGGGGTTTATTTCCAAGAAGGACCTTGCTCGTGTTAGCGAGAGCTTGGGCAAGCATATGAGCGACAACGAGCTGAATGAAATGCTGGTCGGTGCGACCGGAGACCCGGAACAGAACGCCTCTACCGTGGAGGCTGTCGACTACGATAATGTGAAGATGACAATTTCCACGCTGCGATCAGCTACCTACCGTCCTGGAGAGGCCATTATTCGTGAAGGGCATGCTGGTGCACACAACGTGTACTTGCTGCTGGATGGTGAAGTCGAGGTCTCCTGTAAGAATCCTATTAAGAAGTCCGACCCCACCAACGAGGCAGACGAAGCCGCTCCAATTACAAGTATCTCGGCGTATGAGCAATCGGAGGGTTTTGCAGGCCTGTTGTCGCGTCCTTCGTGGCCAGGATTTATCCAGACTCGTCCTACTACGTCAGGGCATGAGGAGATGAAGCTCAGACGGTTACCAAAGGGCACCTTTTTCGGTGAGATCGAACTGGTGCGTCCTGATGGGCGCTTTTTGCCGCGCATTGCCACATACCGTTGCGCTGAAGGTAGCAATACGCCATGCAAAGTTCTGCAGCTTGTGGCAGACGACTACCTGAATTTGAAGGGCACGTACGAGTCAATCAACAACCGCCTGGAGAAAACCGCACATCGTCACATCCGACAGCATTTGATCAAGTGCGTTGAAGCTGCAAAGGGTTCTGTGAAGATGCGCACATTTGACACGGGTGATTATATTTACAAGGAGGGCGAGCCTTGCGACTCGGTATTTATCCTGCTGGACGGCCAGCTGGAAGTGCTGAAAGCGAAGGAGGGGGTAGTTGTGGAAGAGCTCCATCCGGGCGACTACTTCCCACTTGGTGTATCTGGCCAAACCCGAGCTTGCAAGATTGTGACGCGTCACTCGAGTGTGCGATGTACGCAACCCGTGAAAGTGGTGGAAATTGGCGGCGAAACCTTCCGCAGCTTCTTAAGCAGCAACAAGTTCTTAGCTGCGTATTTTCGTGAGGAGGTAATGACTCGGGAGCAGCAGCGCCTCGATCGACTCATGACGGCATAACGCTCGATTCTATCGTGGGATTACCCGAGGGGATGCACAGCCACCTTCGACACGAGAGAACGGTGAAGAAAAGAAAAACAAAGGCACATTTATTCATTGAGTCTCGACTCGAATCAATCAGCAGTTGACGGGCGGCTAAATGCCGACGGCATGTTCCTTTGTCGATCGTGTCTGGAGCCGGGTCGACTTCTTCCGGTTGTACTAATAGGTGTGCGTGGTGGGGCTGAGAGGGGGAACGAAGTGGCCAGGCGAAGCGCGCGGTCAATTGCAGCTAGATCACTGTGCGTCAACAGGCTGGAGTACAATTTGTATGGGGAGCAAGATGGATGAATTGTCGAGAAGGGGTGCGAGAGGGGCCCGAAAATCTCACGATGCGTGTCTTCTTTGCTTGCCTGGTCGTCATGCTGCAAGTCATAATAAACTTGCGGGATGACAACGAGGCCTTTCTGGAGCAAGTAGCGCACAGCAATCTGCAGCGGGGTTTGCAGCACTGCGGTTTCACTGGGTGCACGAGAGTCCATGTGGTAAGATGCCGTCGTGCCTTCACTTTCGTGAGCGACCAGGAACTTGAACGGCCGCTCGCGATATCTCTCGGCAAGACTTTGAGTCAGCAAATCCCAGTCGTCGCGCAAATCTTGAGGCTCGAGAGTATCCAGACAGTCGAAGGGGAAGCGTGCCAACACGTCAATGCCGTGTGCGTGGGCAAACGCAGTGATGTCTTCAAGTGGAACGTCAAGATCCGACGACTTTGACGCCATTCCAGGTATCTGCACCTCGATCGACCAGGCTTCTGGTGGATTGTCCGGGTACGCCGTGAGCATGAAATCTACGTCTTGAACGCTCAGGTCACTGACGCCGATGTGGTGCACCAGTCCTGCTTGCTGGATCGCCGTCATATGCTCCCAGGCCTCCAGTACTACGCGTTTGCGTTCGTGAATGCTGCTGGACCCCGACAGCGACTGCGCTCGAAGCAGCAGCACGTCCAGCTGCTGAAGCTGCAGTGTCGCGAGCGCCTGCTCCACACGTGCTGCAAGCCCCTCCAGTGCGCACTCTACCGGCGTTGCAGCGACAACAGCAATTTGCGCTCTCGACAGCCGCTCGTTGTCCGCACAAGTCTGCTGGAGTGCGGCATGGACAGCGAGCAGATCTTGACGGTCGTCCAAGCTGTACACCACCACTGCCCTGCAGTTTCCCTGCGTCATGAGCTCTATCAGCAATTGGCGCTGTGTATCCCTTTCATCCGAAGTCAGGTTCTCTCCTCCTATAGAAAATAAAAGCCGCTGCTGCTCACGGAACGCACTCGTCCGCCCATGAATCCCCACGCTCCACATCTTCAAGTCGCTACATAGCTGACACTGTAGCCATGTTTACGATGGTGTACACCACACCATGCAACGAGAGGCTCCTGATGGCTGGCGCAGACCAACAAATATTGACACAGTGAGATGGTGACCATGCTGGCGCTCGTGCGGACGGCCGCCAAGCGCGTGCCACAGCTGCAGGCGGCGTCTGCGCGCGGCTTC
>JAHWLE010000269.1:0-28783 GCA_024679135.1 Phytophthora foliorum | reverse complement strand
AGTGCACTCGACATGGTCGACGGCTACTATCAGCTGCTGATGCGTGAGTCGGACATCCCGCTTACAGTGGTGAGTACTCCCAGCGGTATGATGTGGGAGTGGCTTGTGATGCCCCAGGGGCTGTCGAACGCACCAGCCACATTCAACAGGCTGGTGACCCAGCTCTTTCGTCCAATGCGGCAGTTCGTACAGACGTACTTCGACGATATCTTCGTGCACAGCCAAGCCTCGGAAGGCAAGACGGCTGTCGAAGCGCACATTGGACACCTCCGTGAGGTTTTCACGTGCATGCGCGAGAATCGCTTATAAGCGAACATCAACAAATGCATCTTTGGTGCCGAAGAGATTCCCTCCCTGGGCTGCTTCCTCGGTAAGGATGGTATCCGCGCGGACCCGGAGAAGGTGCGTGCGACCGCACAATGGCCATTGCCAGTGTCCCAAAAGGATCTGGGCAAGTGACTCGGCCTCGCCAACTACTTGCACAAGTATAGCGCCAATTATGCCGAGATGGCACGCCCACTGACAAACCTTCTGAAGAAGGAGGCGATCTGGTCGTGGACTGACGAGGCTCAGCAAGCTTTCGAAGCCATAAAGAGCAGCCTGCAGAGCGCTCCAATCTTGGCGTTGCCTGACGACGATCGTCCATTCAGCGTGGTGTGTGATGCATCCGACTTTGCCATAGGCTGTGCCCTGTTGCAGGTCGATGCCGATGGCAGAGAGCGGGTGGTTTCGTTCAAACCGCGCCAGCTCAAGGCGGCCGAAAAGAACTACCCTGTCCACGACAAAGAGCTCCTCTCCATGAAGTATGCGCTTGTGAAGTTTCGGGTGTATCTGCTAGGCAGCAAGTCCTTCGTGATCTACACCGATCATGCGTCCTTGAGGACCGCGACGTCATCGCCCCACCTCTCTCAGCGCATGGCGCGGTAGCTCTCCTTCTTCGCGGAATACAACTTCACGGTGGAGTGTCTCTTGAAGAATATTCCATGATCTACAGAGGCGACCAGATAGCGGAGAAGGCGTTTCAGCGCACCTCCATGTTGCACTGTCGGATTTCCGACAAAACGACTCAGATACCCTACTGGATATGCCAAGTCCGGTCTGGTGCTAGTTGCCATGTACATGAGTGATCCGATCACGGCTCTATACTCGATGCCAATCTCCTTCACCTTTTCATCAGCTGCTGTTGCGCTCAACTTGGTTGTCGGGTCCATTGGTGATCGGCAGCTACGAGCATCACCAAAACCAAATCGATTGAGCACATCATTCGGATACTTCGTCTGGTGCAAGAAAGCACCTTCCTTCGTCCACTCAACTTGAATACCCAGGTACTCGCTCAGTCGTCCTTGATCCTTGATGCCGTACTTGTCGTCAAAAGCCTTGAAGAAATCCACCTTCCAGGCCTCGTTGTTAGTCGCGCAAATCAAATCATCTACATAGACTAACAGGATAGCGACCACCCCATCCTCCGAATAGACATAGAGACACGGCTCTGTGGTGCAACGGCGCCTACCACATGCCGATAGCCACGAGTCCAGCTCTTCATACCACTCGCGCCCGCTCCGATGCAGACCATAGATCGCGTGCTTCGCCTTGTATACCCAGCCTTTCTTCAGCGGAAAGCCAGCGATTCGTCGGATGAAGTGTAGTATTTTCAGCTTCGCGTTCAAATATGCGGTGTTGATGTCACAGGATAATGGATCCAGCTCCAGAAGAATGCACAGAGCCACAAACAACCTAAATGAAGCCATTCTTGCAACGGGCGAAAAAGTCTCCAGTACCAGAAAATCAATGCCGGGCTCTTGCTTGTCACCTCGAGCACACAGACGAGGACGAAAGCGTACCATATTTCCGATGTTGTCAGTCTTGATTTGAAAACGCCACATGGTCTGTAAAGCTCGTTTTCCCATCGGCATCTCGTCTTCGGGCACCTGTTCTAGGACATCCTTTTCTTCCATGGCTGTAAGTTCTCGTTCCATTCCTGCCCACCACTCCTTCCGTTGCGGAGACGTCATTGCCTCCTTGAAAGACCGCGGCAGTCGCACCTCCGACTCGTGCCAGTGTCGTTGCTGCGGCTGCTCTTCCATCTGGGTTATTGCTGCTATGGCGGCGTACACATAGAATGCCTCTAGTGTATCGGGCCCTTCTTCATCTTCAGCGACAGCTACCAATCCCGTTCTGGTGCGCTTTCGCTCTGCTTCACCACTCAGCACGGACTCTTCGTCTTCTCGTGATCGACGTTGTCCGGTGATGATTGGCGGTATGCGTTCGGGCTCGACGTTCTCGCTAATATCGCTAGCGATATCATCGACCCTTTCTCCATCCTGTGAGCTATGATCTTCACTCAAATCGGAGTAGGCTTCCAGTTCTCCATCGGATGTGACTTCGTCACCAGAATTAGATGCATCTCTCTCTGCATTTTCAGCATCATATATGTCCTGCACAGAATTTTCCTGCTCGTCTGCGTTCGCATTGGTATTATCGTCAACGTGACCACAGTGCCTTTCGTCATCCGCTGAGTCATTATCGTCGAGATCGCTGACGTACACTTCTTGCTCGTCCTCCATGTCGACAAATCCACCTCCATCACCTGCAGATTCTTCGTTCTGGCGGCCTGCAGGTGGATGGGAGAAAACTATATCTTCGCCAAAAGTCGGTGGACTTCGGTTCATCCAGCTTGCGCGTGGTGCTTCGGCTCCACGTTCGACTTGGTTGACGGTATCCTCATCGTCAGCAAGTGTTGCTCCGTCGTCGGCCATGTCATGGTGCTCACTAGTGTCTTTCTCTCGCCCTCCTGGAAGTTTTGTCCATTCCAGCGAATAGGTCGGCCAGTCTTCTCGGAGACCTCGACCTCCCAAGACGCGTCCGTGGTCGGCTTGGGCATCCTTGCACTTAGCGGCGTCGTGAGTTGGGCTCAATAACCCTGTTAAAGAGCAACGCAGACTCGGCACTTGAGCTCGGCGATGGGAATTTAAGACTGATAGATTGAAAACTTAGCTTGCTCCACTCCTGAGCACCCACAAATACAACTTGCTGTGAGGCCTGCATCCTCAGCAGCCAACAAAATAATGTCCTACGGAGAGAGCTGCGTCGTAGTTTAACTGTAGCCTCCCAGCCCCTACGTCAGGCCCATTTGGTCTAACGCTCCGCAGTGCCCAAGTTGAACCTCAACTTAACACAGTGTCTTTCAGGTAGCGCAGTACACGCACCGCACCATTCCAATGCGCGGTCTGTGCCTTATCCAGGTACTGGGACAGGACGCTGAGGGAAGGGTGCTACCTAATTATGAGTAACTTTTGCTGACTTCTGAGGAAGCCGCTTTCAGATCGGGAAAATGAGTAAAAGCGTCTGATTACTATCCCGATGGCGAAGAATAGTGCGGGTGCTGTTTTCTGAGTAAAGTGTAGTTAGGTCCGCCCTTCGCTGTATTCCGCACAGATTATGACGAAGACACGGAAGTCGTAGAGGCCATTTTTTCATCTTTTCGTTTTAGCACATGCAGGACCCCCATGCAGTCTTACCTACTCCAGTTACACACCTACAGTTTGACGCTTGTCGTCACGTCCATTCCAAGAACGAACGCCCGGTTCACACACTCGGCGAGTTCTTCGCACTCAACCTTGACATTTTGACCATTCGACAGCTTCACTGTCCAAACGAAGACGCCTGCCCTCTCCGCCCAGGTCATGACCACCCCAGATCTGGTTTCGGGAACTTCATCGTCTGCCAACGTTTCGCGGAGCACATTCCAGTGCAGCGGACGCGCGGGGAATCTCAAGAAGAGAGCAACTAACTTGTCAACCGAGAAGAAGTCCTGGCTACTGCGATCTTCACACAATGCCCCTCGACTTTTCCTCTGTCCGCCGCTGACATTTCTCACAGGAAGTCGCGCAACAAGTCCACTCAACGCCAATTCACTGAGAAATCCTCTTCGTTTGACCCTGGGCTGATAAAGTTCGATGTAGCCACCGCAGCAGCCACGAGATATGATCTCACGACCTTCTTGTAGCTCTAAGTGAACGCCTGTTACGTGCTATACAGTGAGCGAATGCCTTGCTGCTTTGAGGACGTTGAAGTTACGATATGTATAAATTGTGTGTAGCGGGCTTCGCCTAAAGTACGAATAATACTCAGACTCCAGTAGCCCGCATAAACACTGCGCATGCTTCTCCAAATTTACTGAGAAGTCAGCACTGGGGAGGCGTTACTCATAAGTCAGTAACGTTTCCTCATTTTTAAGCTCATTCCCTGAGGGAAGCACATATGTCCGGGCGCGAACCGTTCGCGACGTAGAGTAGGGAGCCGATAATCTTTCGGTATGGCTTATCAGCTGAGAGAGGTGCCGCTCCAGCTACAGGGCGAAAGTCTTGACCGCCGACGTTCGGGTTGCGAACAGGAGCTGCATTGCTCAGATCGAATCGCTCAACAATCTGGTCGATAAACTGCGCTTGACACAGGCGAAGTTCACCCTTTTCTCGCCTGCAGTTGATTTCCATCCCGAGCACGTATCGTGCGACACCAAGAGCCTTCATCTTGAAGTGGCTCGACAGACATTGCTGAATACTGGCGGCTTCTGTCTCCTCCGCACACTCGACGAGCAGGTCATCTACATACAGCACTACGAACACAGGACCATGTTGTCCTGTTCGTACAAAGAGCCAAGTATCGCTGCGGCACTGCTGGAATCCCATCTCAAGGAACACGGCACGAATCATCTTGAACCAAACGGCTGCCGCCTGCTTTAGGTCGTACAAACTGCGAAACACCCTTCAAACCATACCTTTGTCAGCACGCACACCGAACGGGACAACCATCAAGACCACTTCGTCGAGATCACCATTGAGAAATGCTGTTTCCACATCGAATTGCTTGATATAGTAACCGAGGTGGTTGCACACCGCGAAGAAGACGCGTAGAGCAGGTAGTCCGGCAACCGGCGAGTACGTCTCATGGTAATCAATCCCGAACGTCTGCAGGAAGCCTAAATCTACCAAACGAGCCTTGTATCGCACAATTTCACCATGCTCGTTCCTCTTCAGCGCAAACACCCACTTACAACCTATTACCTTCATTCCAGGAGGGCGGCGAACAATATCCCAGGTGTGATTGCGAATGTGAGCCCGTAGCTCAGCACGAATCGCTTCCTTCCACTTCGCCCCGTCCTGGGATTCCACTGCTTCGCGGTACGTGACGGGAACATCAGTTACAGCCATAGCTATCTCGTAATTGTCAACAATTCTCGGCCGCTTGGGATCAGGTTCACTCTCGCTGGAAGTATCACTACCAGGAGCTTCCGCCACAGATACATCCTGTGACGGGGCAGGGGTCAACGCAAGTTGCATATCCGACTCATCGTGCCGAGATGGTGGAAGGGCAAGTGGCTGTCTGCTAGGCAGATCCACGCTCGGAAGAAACCGCGGTACAACATCGCGTCCAACAACTGGGGCCTGGGCTGAGCCTTGGAATACCATTTGACTCTCTCCCTCATCCGAGAGCCCTTGCACCGTCGCGCCATCCATGGTGTGCGCTTCCACGATGCGCGAAGCGACCAATTCATCTGGTACGTGTGTAGAGTTCTCATCGACGTCCATCGGGGCTGCCTCTTGTGCATCACCATCCATGTCTACATCATCACTCCCAACAGGTCCAGTAGGTGAGCAAGGACGTGTGCCATTTCCACCTACAGTGAGGTCATCGTCCAATACTATGGTGGTTGGCAGGTCGTCACTAAGGCTCATCGTTTGTACTGACGATGGTGGGGGCTCGTCCAGGTTAATCGTGCGAGCAGTTGCGATGCGAGAAGCGTCGAAGTCCCAAACCCTGTAGGCCTTGGCATTGTCTGCATAGCACAGGAGCATGCACTTGTGGGCCCTACTATCCCATTTGCTGCGTAGGGTCTTGTCGACGTGCATGAACCCACGGGAACCAAACACGCGAAGGTGATCAAGTGTTGGTTGCTTCTTCGAGAAAACTTCGAACGGAGTAACATCGCTTCGCACCATGTTTGGGGTGCGGTTGGTGAGTACACAGCCGTCATTAACGCCTCCGCCCACCAACCCTTGTCGACTTGTTGATAGTAGAGCATCGCACGAGCACGCTCGATAACTGTACGGTTCATCCGTTCTGCAAGCCCGTTTTGCTGCGGCGTGTAGGGAGTTGTGAGCTGATGCACGATACCTTGTTTAGCACAAAACCTGTTGAAACGCTTGCTTGTGTACTCGCCCCCATTGTCAGTTCGAAGCCATTTCAGCGTCGCCCCCGTCTGTGTCTCTGCAAATTGGCGGTACTCTTCAAAGGCTTTCAAGACTTCGGATTTGGCTTTCAGGAGGTGCACAGTGGTGAATCTGGAGAAGTCATCGATGAACGTGACTACGAATCGCGCTCCACCCTTGGACTTCGGGGCCATCGGCCCCATTACGTCAATGTGCACCACTTCTAGTACGCGTTGCGTCTTCACCTGGCTTCCTGATCGGTGTGAGAATGGTGCCACAGACATCTTACCGCAGGCACATCCTTCGCAAGCACCGTCTAGCCCTTCGTACGACGCCAGGTCGGGAACTCCAGCGACTGCGTGCGATACAGCACGCATGCGAGGCAGCGACAAATGTCCAAGTCGTGCATGCCATACCGCAGCATCGACGTGACTCACAGCTGATGCTGCGATCTCCCCAACTTGTGCCTCCATCAACACTTGGACATCCCAAGCATACATGGCGCCATTTTTGCGCACACGGGACACGACCTTGCCCTTGTGCTGGATGACACAGCCGTCACAATCAAAGAGAACAGTCATGCTCTTCGGCGCCAATGCCGGAATCGAGAGCAGCTTTCGGTCCAGACTAGATACATACAGTACTTCAGTCATTTTCACCGTAACTCCATCACCTGTAGATACGCGAACAACGCCAACTCCTCGGGCAGACAAGCGATGCCCACTTGCCACACGGACGTCCAGCGTTCCGGCTTACTCCGAGAACTCACTGAAGTCGTTACGGTCATTCGTCATGTGGGAGCTGGCGCCACTATCGAGAATCCACGACGACGACACTTCGGCAGACACAGCGAACGCAAAATCGCTCTCGTTGTCACCTTCTTCAGCTCTAGGGCACTGCACACGCTTATGCCCGTACCCGTTGCACAAATAGCACTTCCCATTGAAAGCACCGTCACCTATACGGCGCTGTGCACCACCATGACCGTTTTGGCGTCCACGCCAACGTTGACGTCGGCCACCATGCCCACGACCGCGATCGGATCGGTCACCATGCTTATGACCATCATTGGCTGAGGCATGAAACGCCGTTTCTTGCTTCTCCCTCTTCTGGATCGTCTCGTACTCCCTCCGAAGCATTTCCTTTGCTTCGAGGAGTGTCATGTTGCCGTGCGCTTCGATGATCTTCACCATTCCGTATTATTCTTGCGGAAGACTGCCCAGCAATATCACCAGTCGCTCATCATCAGCGACCATGTCACCGACGGCGGATAGTCACAGGCATAACTCATCGAATTTCATGAGATGCTGCATCAGGTCGTCACCAGCGGCCATTGCAAAGTCATGGAGCTGCTTGCGCAGCTGCACACGGTTGTGCAGGTTTTGTTGAACGAAGAACCCGCGGGGCGTTCCCACGCATGAATTGCGGACGTCGCCTCACGAACCATCGGCTGATAGGTAGGCCCGAGTAGTTTGACCAGCACGGCCAGCGCCTTGAGATCCGCGGCTTTCCATTCTGCAGAGCCTTGCAGCGCGGCCTCTTCTCCCTTGAGAACGACGTGGTTGAGTAAGTCCTTCCGTGCGAGGGTCATGCGGACGTTAAACCCCACAGGAAGTAGTTGTCGTCCCGGAGGACGTCGTTTGGGCCGAGAGGGTTTGGGCTCATAACCACTAATGGGGTTGTTGTTATAGGAGACGTGTGAAGCTTGAGGTGTTTTGGAAAGTGAGAGCATTTTGAGTGAGAGATCTCTTCTCGTCCTAGCCGAGCTACCATTGGTAGCAAAACGCTACCTACTCTCTACCTACATGTTTGCTCCGCCGATTATGGGCAGAGGAGCTGCTTGGCACCAGGACCCGTAGCGATCACTCCGAAGCACTTCAACTACCTTCACTCGCATAACCTATCAAGTTGACTCCTGCCTCCAGTACGGTATATTGGCTGGTCCATGTGCACAAGTGGTCAGCATGAGTTCAGCATGGCTCCGGCTACAGTCCAGAGGCTGTCACCGACATCCGCCAGAAGCAGGACTCCAACATGAAGTACCTGTACCAACGATGATCAAAAATCTACCAGCGCCATTTCGAAGTCCAACTGTCGTACTAAAGTTGAGCAGTACGAGTCCGCCTTGAAGTTGAGAGTTTGTCGCGCACAATTGCTAAAGGACTTGGACTTGAAATCGCTGCGATCCGTAGCGGAGATCTCTTTCTGTCAGAAAACACTCGAAGAGCAGGCTACCAGGAACTCCGAGAGCTGGAGAGATCTGGGTGCAGAATACGCTTTGCACGTAGCCGACTCATGTCAACGATAAATCTATCGTTGCTGAAAACAAAGCTTCAAGTAGTCAAGAATCGATTGTCCTGCTCGATATTCCCAGTTTATATCCACCGGCCAATGCAGTATGGTGCACATGCAGGACACTGAGCGCAATATTCTTCTCGTCGGACAAGTACTCCGTGAGCTGACTGGCAGGTTATGATTCGAAGTAGTGGTTCAATTTCTTCAGCAGGGTCTTAAGTACTACTTCTAGTACCACCACCGATGCTGTGTTTCCTGCAAGTACATTTTTGAGCTGGCCACCTTCAAAGCGGGTATTCTCCATTATTCTCTGTTCTTGTCCGAATATTTGAAATAAATTATTCCTGATCCTGGTTGTGGCCTTCGATGTGAGCAACTCGTGAGATTTTTCACTATCCTGTGTAGTCCGTCCTCTCAGTTCTTACGACTCACTGGTGTGTACCGTCCTTCGAAAGTGAGAAAATATTGTATTGCGCAGGAGCCGTGTACGGAATCCTTCAAGTGGCTTTGTGTTCAGTCAGGTGTGAGGACTTGAGCTTCGCAACATCCGTGGTTGGGGAGACAGCATATGTGCTTGCAAAAAAAACTGTGGAGATCAGCAATAAAATAAATGATTGATGCAAGCTTGACTAAACTGTAGAATTATGAAGCGGGGCTATCCTTGGAATACCTTCGGTTGCTTGGTCATACTTTGAATCGTACGGAGGGATCGATAGCTGCCATGGAGACAAAATTCGTCGTGTAGATCGTTTTTTTTGCTTGGATAGACCTTCCCTGAGACGACTGTCGCTACAAGAAATGAGTTAGAACTGCGAGTCACAAACTTACAGATCTCAAGATAGCGCAACAAGACTACAAGTGAAAAATCAGCTTCGAAGCAACCAAAGCGAAAGCGCCGCAAAAAGCTCTCCATTGCTGGAGCGAAACCCACAGCAATCACCAAACCAGCAAAGCGTTTAGGTCGAAAGCCACTGAAGCCAGTTGTTTCTAGTCGTGAACAAGCCGTGTCAACTCCAACGGAGTGCCACATGAAAGAGGAGCCGATACCTTTCATCGCTGCTAACGGGTGTGGTCAACTAGTGGAATTTGGAGCGTACGAAGCCGCTTTGACGGCTCGCGGCTGGCGTGCACAACTGCTGCAAGATGCAGATTTATACTTGTTACGGTCCGTTGCTGCAATTTCTCGTCGTCAACTAGCACTCGCAGTCACCTGCGGAGAACTGAAACTATTTTCCGGTGCAGGCCACGACGACAGTCTCGATTCTGGTGTTGTACAAGAGCTTCAGACTGTTTCCTCCGGCATAAAGGCGTCACAGAACGATCTCTCATCAATGATAGCCGCCATCATCGCTCAGGCAGAGCGTTTGCACATTCCTGGCCGTATCGAATGTGCATCTCGTCTTGGAATTCCTGGATTCGTGTCATCGGGCTCAGGAAACTTGGTGCTTCTGCGTGATATTGAGCGTCACATACTTTTACTCGTGGCTGCACTGCGTCAATACCTACGAGCGAGGAGAATGGTATATAGTAAACGTGACAGTTTGTCGAATGCGGCGGACAAGCCCATGAAACGGGGTGACCTCCGAGCACTTCAACTAAACATCGAAAAAATGAATGCAGAGTTGAACGAGTTATCGACGATCATCAGCACCCAGGCCGAGAACCTGCTGTGCATGGACTTCTCAACGCCCGTACGTGCTGATAGTGACTGTGTAGCTCGTTCAGCGGTGTTCTAACACGCTGCATTGAATACAGATGGAGCTTGATGCAGACGTCGAGACTGACAGTGAACAATTGCTTGTATGAATTCGAAGTAGCATGCCTGATGAATTTCTCACCTGTAGCCTAGGCAACACACGAAGGTGTGAACAAGATGGTATTCCAATCAATATGCAAACTCTATTCCTTTGTCTATATCGTCACACACATGCAAGTAAAGTAAGTGGCTTAGCTCTTGGCCTGCAGCATCTCGAACCACTGGCGGAGCGAGTCCGACAGGATCTCCGGCAGCATCGCTGAAGTCGGCAGCAGCACGTAGTACGGGAACGGGTAGTTCTCGAGATACGGTACCATGCGTACCTTGCCCTTGTCGAACGTCACGCTCTGCGTGTCCAGGATGGACGTCTGCTGCTGGTTGGCGGCGCCCTCAGTATCTGCCGCACCCTGGTCCACGATGAGCAGCACGATGAGCTGCTGGCGCTCGAGTGCCGTCTCAATGAGCTTGCGGATGCGCACACGGCCGTCCGAGTCGAAGCGGCCATCCGAGATGAGGAACACGATCTGCGTGAACTCGACGGTGCTGCTGGCAGCCGCGGACGCCTGCTTGGCCGTCTCGAGCAACTGCAAGATGGTATCCAGCGTCTGCACCATGTTGGTCTTCTTCTGCTGGAAGCCGAAGCGGCCGAGGAGGCGACTGCCGGCGTCGTCCGTGAACGGCGTGTCGAACGCGTGCAGCAGCTCGAGCTCCTGGCCGAACTTGACCACGCACAGCTCCCCAACCTCGAGCTGCGTCATACCCTTGCACAGAGTAGCCAGGGCCTCAAGCGCCAAGCGACCGGCGTGGTTGTCCGCCATCGACTCGGAGTCGTCAATGGCCAGCATCACCTGGTACTGCCGCTTGGACGGACGCGTGCGTCGCAGCCAGATCTTATCCTTGCGGAACTGACTCGCAATGTACGGGATCACCTTGCGCATGTTGATGCGCTTCCCCGTGCGGAAGTCGCCCTCCAGCTTGGCGCGCAGCATCGGCTCCAGCACCAATCGAAGCTGCTCGCACAGTCGCTGCGATGCACCAGCAGTAAGAGCCGTGTACTTGGCCCACAGATCGGCACCCCGTTCCTGCTCTTCCTGCGACGACCAGTTGGCGATGAACGAGTCCAACTCGTCACGCAGAGCAGCGACCTTTTCTGGAGTGAGCAGCTCCACCGCTTGCTCCTCCGCATCGTCACCCTCGTCCTGATCCTGCATGCTATTGGTCAGGTCCAGATCGCGCAGTCTCGACGGAAGCGCGTGCTCGGTCTCGTCTTCAAGCAGTTCATGCTCTCCGCCCTCCGCAGCGTTTTCAGGCTTCATTTCCTGGTCCTCCACCTTGTGCTCATCATGCTTATTTGCATCCTCATCTGCAGCATCCGAGTCAGACTTGGGCTCCTGCTTCGCGGGCTTCGGTTTGTCATTCGGCTCATCCGTCGACTTGTCGTTCTGCTTCTCCTGTTCTTCGTCAACCTCCATCGCAGTCGCTCCGTTACCGGTGTTTGTCTCGTCCTCCTCTTTCTTCTTGATATTCTCGTCTTCTTCCTCCTCCGTCCGAGGTTGGTTCATGACCTGGTTCTCATCGGCAGCAGCCAGCGCGTGCTCCACATCCTCCATCTCATCGTCGTCATCAACAAACTCCGCCGTCGTCATATCGGCAGCCTTCTCCTGCTTCTCGGAGTTGTTGGTATCCGCCTCCTTCTCTTCCTCCGTGCGATCCACCATCTCCACACGCTTCTTCCAGTGCTCCTGGGCTTCCTGGGCGTTGCGGTAAGGGTTCGGCTCGCGCCGGTCGCGACGCTTTTCGCGAGGGCGCTCCTGGTCCGGGTTGCTGTCAACCTGCGACTGTGGCTTCCACTCCTGTCGTTCATCCTGGTCGTTGCTGCTGCTCTGCTGCTGAGCGCGGCTACTACTGCTGTCGTCGTTGCTCTGCTCCTGGCCCTGCTCCTGAGCGTTAGCATCTTCCATCTCCTGGTCTTCAGCCTCCTGCTCGTCCGCCTCCAGTTCATCCTGGCCATCCTTCGACTGCGTACCAGCCACGGTCGAAGTCGCCTGCTCCTCTTCTGTACTCTCAGGTGCCTCAGCTTGCTCTGCGTCTTCCTCCTCCTTCTCCTCAGCCTGCTCCGGCTCGTCATCAAGGCCACCGCCGCCCAATTGAACAGCGTTGTCAAGTTGCTCCTCTTCGTTATCCTCCTCGGCATCTTCGTCCTCGTCAGCACCGCCAGTCTCTTCCCCGTCGACATTATCGTCAGCCGTCTCGTCGTCCAACTTGTCCATGTTTTCGTCGTCCGGGTTATCTCCTTCTCCATCTTCATCACCTTCATCACCGTCGTTGTCTAGCTGCATATCCTCTGGGAGTTCATCGCCGCGCTCTTCCTCTGCTTCCTCTCCGTGGCCTTCCTCTCGGTCTTGAGGGTCGACATCGTGATGGTCCTCGTACTTGTCCTCGAAGTCGTCGTTCACCTCCTCCTCCATCTTCTCGTCATCCCCATCTTCTCCATCCTCACCATTGCCGCCCTCGTCATCATCTCCACCCTTTTCGTCAGACTGATCCAGCTGTGGCTTTTGCTTATCGTCTTCCTTCTTGTTCGAGTCGTCGTTGTCCTTTTCATCCTCGTCGCCGTCCTTGCCGCGTACTTCATCCTCCAGTGCCTCGCCTTCCACTTTGGATTCTTCCTCAAACTTCTCCTTGTCTTTGTCGATGTTGTCCTCGTCGTCATCCGAGTCCTCGCCCCACATCTTCTCGTCCACAACATTTTCATCATCCTGGTCGAACTCGCCCATCTCGCGGTCCAGCTCTTCTTCCTCGTCCTCGTTTTCGTCCTGTTCCTCCTTCTCGTCGTCAGGAACATCCTGCATCGTACCTTCAAAGTCATTCTGCATCTCCAGACCCGTGTCTTCCGGTTTTTGATCCGCCGGCGGCTCAGGCTCCTCCTGCTGCTCACCCTGCAGACCGAGAAGTTGTTCCTCATCCTCAATCTCATTGCTCACGTCCTTCTTGCCTTCGCCTTCACCCATGCCGGTGCCTTCCACGTCGTCCTGGAACTGCATGTTGCCAGCGCCCCCTTCGCCCTCTTCATCGTTCTTCTCCTCGTCCGTCCGGCAGAAGCCGTGCTGGAACAAGTTCCGGAAGATGCGCACCAATACAAAGTCCAGCTTCATCACACTTTTGTGAGCCACAAGGAAATCAACAAGCAGTTGACGACTGATGCCGCGAACATCAGCCAGGCTTGGCTCAAACCGTTCCACAAGCGATAGAGACGTCACAAAAACCCGCTGCCACTTCTTTGACCGTGTAGTAGCAAGTTGCGCATACTGAGTCTCCAACAACTCTAATAGCTTGGACAGCTGTGAGGCAATGTGGTTCACTCGCGAGTCCTTTATCATTGTCGTCAGCGTGGCGAATTGGTCACGGAGCGACTGCGCGTCACTGTTCTCTTCACCTTCCTCGTCGCTCTGAAACGGTGCTGAGCTGGTTTCCTTTGAGATCTTCGTCAGATCTTGGATCGACACCAGCACGGTCTCAACAAGTTTGTCGTAGCATTCGCTGAAGGTCGTCAGTGCTTCAGCGCTTTCTTGATCAGTAATCTTGTCATCATTGCCAGACGCAACTGAACTACTGTCAGTCTTGGCCAGCGCCTGAAGGAACTTGTGACCGTTCTGCATAATACTACCGTACTCGGCAAGGAACTCCTCAAAGCAGCTTGGCGTTGTTACGGTACCAAACTCGGCTGAAATACTGGACAATATAGTCTGAATTTCAGCAAAGCCAGCAGCATTGGCCTTCAGCACCTCAACCGCCATAGGCAGTCTTTGCGCATCATTACCTTCTGCAGAGTGTTGGGCACGGGAAACAACCGGTGAAACACCATACACGCGCTTGGACGGTCGTGCAAAAGCCACGATGGCAGCATCCCCACCAGCATCTTCACTAGCATTCACAACACGATGGGGAATCGCAGGCACACCGAGCGACTGCGTCAACCCAACACTTTCTGTGAACGATTTCTGGATTGCATCGCAACGCTCAAAGATTCGCTGGAACTGCAGGCGGACTTGCACCACCACCGACGCGGTTTCAGACGACTGCTGTAGAATCTGTAGGACAGAAATCTCAAGCTCACGCAGGGAGCGGCGCAGTGGAACCACTGACGTTTGTTGGAACATCTGCCACTCGCTTGCTGTCTTTGGGTCAATCGCAGCTCCTTCTGAAAGATAGTTCTTCTTGAAGTCCTTCATCAGCTTTAGTGTGGCTAGTCCATCCACGAGCATTTGATGGCTGAGTGACGTGGCGTGAAGGATTTGGCGTTGCTGCAGCATCGTGAACAGCATGTTCTCAGCGTATCCACTCATGCGCTCAGTTTCGCTTGACGACAAGTCGTGCGAAAAACTTGTTACTGCGCTGTACCGCAACGATGCAAGCTGGCCTAGGAAACGGTAGTAGTACCCGTCGGCCCGTTGCCATAACCACATCGGGGAGTTTTTAGTCAGAGTATCCTCCGATGTTTCAACCTGCTGTACACCTCCAGCAGCCTTCTTAGCCTTCTTTTTGCTTCGCTTTTTCTTACCCTTCAGACCGCGGGCACTGGATGCAGTCAACAAACTTTCAGAATCCACAACATCTTCTAGTTGATCAATGTGAAGACAGTTCTCCACATCAGGCACGTCCAACTCAAACAACTGTTGAATCTGCTGTTGCTCAGCAGGCAATTGCAGTCGGTGGTACACCATTCCCTGAGCCTTCAGCTCGGCCAACAGGTCAATAAGTGCCTTCTTCTTTGCGCCCTTGGGCAATCCAGTAGTTTTCTGCAGTCTGAACATCCGGTAGAAAATTGCTTCACACAGATCCTCGCATACATCGCGCACCTGCTGACGGCATTCCACTTGCTCATGAGACAAAATGTGCTTCTCGGTGTACTTTGTGATACGCTTCGAGAGTGTCGGCAGTTTTTCCACGTAAGACGAGATTTGATCCATGGAACCATCTCCATTCGATTCGATAGTAGGCATACTCGTGTGAATCAAACGCAAAGCGGGAGGCCTCTCAGCATCTGGTGATTCCTCCTCCTTCACCACATTGGCCTTGGTCTTCTCGCCCTCGACAGCTTCTCCGTCGGCAGGACTCTCCTGTGAAGCCTTTTCGTCGTCCTTCGGAATCACGACACCGTCGTCAAGTCCCGTGAGCTCGGCCTTGGTGGAATGGATTCCAACAAACCCGCCGTCCTTCGTAATTCCGCTATCCGTGGAAGCATCGATCACAGTTTGCATGGACACCGTCAGCACAGCGTCATAGTCGCGAACAAACTTCATCAGCTTGCGGTGCGATTTTTCGGCAGACTCTGCCAGTGAGTAGTATGTTTGCTCATCCCAGCGGCAGATCTTGACAAATTCAACGAGTTTTCGCTGGATTGGCGCCTTCATACCGCTCCACTGGCGCTCCAAGTAGCCCAAGTGCTGACCGTAGTACCGATATAAATGGTACAGCATATTTGCAAGAGCGTATTTTGAAGACTTTGCAGCGAAGTCAATCGATAATCCTTGACGTTCGGAAGAATTCCAGAGCTCCATAAACAATTGTGAGCAGAATGAATACACCACGAGCAAGCGAGTCTCGTATTGGCCGATGGGGCATGACCGAATGTAGGCATCGAGTGTCTCGAACAGCCTTGTCATGAATTCGCGCTGCTTCTCAACGTTTTCGTGGGCCGCTTTGCTTAGGGCCTGGGTCCCAGCCTTGTTCTCGTTTAGCGGTGTGAACAACCACTTCGACAAGTGACTCAAATGAAGCCACTGCAAGTTTTGAGGATTCCGGCTGCTCACTTCAGCGTCATTAACCATATCCACGTCTGACTCAAACTGGGCCGTCAGCAGCGAGTACAAGTTGATCCATGTCTTCTGAGCAGTCAGGCGATGCTGCTTTTCCTTCACGTACAGCAAATGTGGCCACGAGTAAAGCTCGAGTTTTCGCCATCGCGTTACCAAGGCTGAAAGAGCACTCAGCTCATCGCTGATCGAGTACGCGCGTGCCGCATACATCTCCCACTCCTGGGCCTTGCGCAGCAGCAACTCCACGCCGGTTAACGTTCGTACCAACGGCGAGCTGATTTCGAAGTTGCGAATTCGGTCAGCAATAAGCACGATCTGCTGCAAAATGGCGTGGTCGGGCCATTGCGCCAAAAGTGACTGAACCTTAACCATCAGTTGTTGCAATGGTTCAGCGACTAGAACGACTTCCTTTACGAGTGGGTCTCGATGAAAGTCGATTCCGCGAATGTAGTCACTATTGAGAGCCTGAAACGATGGCACGGCCCCCTTCCTCGTACCCACACTGCTACCCAGTCGAGCTTGAACCAACGATGCAGCCAGGACTCCTGATGACGCCACCGCAGATTCAACTGCTGTAGATGCCGTGGTGTTCAAAGACCTCCGCAGCTTTACCGCGAGGGAGAACGCTCTTGCGAACGTGCTCACAATCTCCTCCTTCGTAATTGCGATCACGGAGTTTGAGGTTTCTGCGTACAGTTTGACGTGCGTTTCACAGAGACGCTGCATGATTTTGTCTGTGATGAGCACATCCATGTCTGCTGCTGTCGGGAGAGCTTCTCCTTCGGCATCAGCAGCAGCTGCTTGCTCCGGGCTCAAAAATGCCTGGAAATCACGGCCACTGTAGTCTGGGAATTGTTCGCGGTACTCTTTCTCCAGCAGATCTTCCTCGGTCTCAATGTCCAGCTGCCGCATCTTATACTTAAACAGCTCTTCCTCCTCCTTTCGTTTTTGCTCTTCTCGTTCTTTCTGCTCTTGCCACTTCGTTAAGAACAGGTTAAAGAGGGTTTTGCTGCTTCCAAGTGCAGTGTTTACTGCCGTTGAATCAAGTGAACGGTTTGTGCGTGAAGTGATCAGAGTTTCGCGGAAGAGGAACTCCATTTTCGCCAGTGCGACGTCTAATAGAGCCACCTCGACCTTGCGCTTGTTTGATACACCAGCACCAAACAAAATTGACGTCGCAGCCGTACCGACAGTTCGCAGCATCAACTGAATTCCGTACCAAGATTGATCCACTGTGTTCACGTTCAGGGTTGACGGGAACTGCACAAGTGACAGAGTCAAAGCCTCCTTCTGTTGCTCCTTTAGCGAGGTTTCCTTCAGCTGCTGATACAGCGACCATGTCACCAGGGCAATACCTTCCTTCACACAGTAAATTGCTGCCGCTACTGGTTCCAAAATATCCCGGAAACACTCTCCAAATTTCTTGAACAGTTGCGCAAGGAAGCTCTCCGATGTTTGTTGGAACATATCGAGTTCACGTAGCAGCTCGCGTTTGCGCTGCTGAGACGATTTCGATGAACGCACCGTTGAGAGCATCGCTGATAGCTTTTCAGCAGGCATGACCGTAGTATTAAAGCGAAGAAGGTCACGGAAAAGTTCTCCAAACACAGAAGTCGTCACAGGCTTCATTTCCATCTCACTCGGGTCCACAAACTCGGCGTCACCACGCCGCTTGTTCGGCTGGTAGCGTTGGATAGCATGAGCTGACACTTCCATCACTTGGCCATACAATTCATGCAATGAGCGTGCAGCATTCTCCACTGATTCTGCTGATGACGCAGGCGAAGGGTTAAGACGGTGAATGGAAGAGTGTGCTGCATCCTGCATGGTCAGGATAGCCAAACGGTTCAGCAAATTCTCCTTCTTTACAAGTGGCTTCGTAACGGGGTCCACTGGTGAGGACGGGAGAAGCAACGCGAAACGCCACAGACCCAGCATAACCATGCTTTCGCCAAGTGGTCTGGAGCTGTCGCGATGACCGTTGTGCTGTTGGCTAGCATCCAATACCAGAGATGTCATCAATGGCACAACAAGCGCATCGACAAGTATGACGAACGTGCTGTCCTCAGAACATCGCAGAGCCTTTAACAAAGTAGCTTGAGCCTTGCCGTCAAACGTCACAGGACTCTCCACAAGCTGAAGAAGAAGTGTCTCGATTTCCTTCCACTGCGTAGACACGGAGTCGGACGCAAACGTCGACTCGAATGCAAGCACAGTTGCTACGAACAGCTCTCTTACGAACGACATACTTGTGTTCAACATCATCCTTCCTGCCTGGGCCTGCTCGGTTGCAAAGTGACCCTTGATTTTCTCGAGTCGTGCAGCACGCATCTGTGCTTCGCTGGTGGGGCACATAGATTCTTCCAGGTCTACCTCCGCAATGCTTTTCAGTACGACGGCGCTTTGAACAGCCTGAAACAACCGTGGGTAGCCCACAATCACCTGAGCGTGGTCTGCAACGTCTGTGGTCACCGCGGGAAGACGCTTATTGGCTTTACGTAACTTTCTTCGAGTGTCAAAAATCTCCAGTGAGATAAGGTCCACTTGGTTAAAGCTATTGCAGCGCAAAAACTGGTGGAACCCGAACAGCACTCCATTCAGATGGCTCTGAACCACTAAAGCGAATTTCTCTAATTCGGCAGCGTGATTCCCTTGCTCTTCGTCGGGTGACCCCAGCGAAGCAAACTTATGCCCGCACCATACGATATCTTGGTAAGCATAGAAGCAAGCAGGATCGCGAAGTCCCAACCGCAAGAGCTCCTCAATGATGTCTTCCAGCAACATCAGCACATTCGAAATGGCTTTGACGATTGCAACGTATCTGGTTTCAGACAGATCGCGCTTGCTTAGTCGATGCATATTTAACACACGCATAAGCTCGGTAATCGCCTTAAGCTCTTGGCGAGCAAGAGCGTGCTCCAACAGTGGGCTCAGCTGGAACGTCACCATTTGATCCATCAACAGTGCACTCTCCTTCATGTCGAAAAGTAAAATCGGTGCATCCTTGCCAATGCGGCTATCCTCTTCGCTCAGCAAATCAACATGACTGTCAGCGTTGTCTTCAATCTCACTCAGATACAACGTTTTCTTTGAGATGAGCGATGTCATTTCAGACTGCTTTTCCTGGAGCTTCTTCAACAACACACTGGGTAGCTTGTACAACTCCTCGGCCATTAGAGCATGTGGCTGCCGTTTTGAAGATGCACTCTCACTCTTTCCACGCGTTTGCTCTTGAGCCAAGTACGAAAACGCACAAAGTGCATGCAAAACCTCCTTTCGAGCGTCAACATCCACAAAAAATAGTGCCGACACATCCAGCTTTCCACTCTTCATTGCAGCTTCCATAGAGGCAACACCACCAAACAGAAGGGCTAGGACATCAACCCTTCCATCTGCTGGCCCTCCAGATGCACCAATGGAAAGAGCTGAGAATGACGTAGAGTTGACTTGCATGAACGTCTTGGACATGCGGTTCAAGAGATACTCAGCCTTCCACAGCTCAGCATTGCTAGGAAGTAAGGAATGGCCTCCCTTTTTCCAGAGTACGTTCTTCCTCGACCCGCACCCGATCAGCTTTTCAATTGTGTCTTGCATTCGCTGCGACATATCCAGCACGTCATTCCAATTGGACCTCCAACGTGATCCTGTTGGTTGCCCCTCAAGCAGCTTTGCAAGGCGCTGGAGCGACTTCTTAAGCCACTGCCAATGAATAAGAAAGTGCGTCCACTCGAACACCTGCACACGTAGCTGGATTGAAAACTCAAAGCGTCCGCGGAGTACAGTCTGGATCGCATCAAACAATTCCGAGTTCATTACCAACTCCGAAAACTCCCCAATAAATTCCACAAAGAACGTATTGAACGCGTTCAGGAGTGGATGAACTAAAAACGTCAGCTCATTCTCCACGTTAGCACGGTCAGCGTGATACTTGTGAACAGCGTACGACTGCTGAAGAACTGACAGTTTGTTCAGACTGTTCTCAAGCCGATGTGTATCGCCCTTGTTACGCTTGCGTTTGCTGTCGTTTGGCGATGGAGCAAAGAGCGTGTCCACTTGACGGTACTGTTCTTGTTCACAGAAACTCAACCACTCCAAACCGTCAAGCAGCTCAAGCTGTTTCTGTACAGTCAGCATGGACTCCCACGCACTTTCCAGCTCAGCCTTTTTGGACGGCGTCTGTGAGATTCCTTCAGCAACTAGGGATTGTAAGCGCAAGAAAGCCGCGTGGTTAGCAGCAAGGTACAATGGTGTCGGAGGTAAGTCAGCAGAGCTGCCGAGCAAAATGATGAGGTTCCGAATCGCTTCATCTGCTTTCTGAGAAATGTCCGTGTACAAGTTGACCTTCGTTATTGCCTGTAGGAAGCGCGAAAGCAAGTCGACGGAAGATACCGTGATCGCGTTACCCGTTGTTCCACGGGCAATCTTCTCCAGCGCAAAAAGAAGACGCTCCGGAGTCAGCGAGCCGTTTTCATCACACACACTTGCCACCTCGACAATGCGACGTAGTGCAAAAGGAGCCAATGCCATACCTAAAGGTGCGATTGCGCCCTCAAATCCGAAAAATGACTTTGATGACAAGTGATCCTGTGCCTCCTTGAGAGCTCTCTGGGAATAGGTTGTCTCCTGACGCTGACATCGTGAGGCGACACATTTGAGCCACGCATCTGGGTTGGCATCTCCATCTGGAATTGTGATGTCTTCACTCTTGGCAATTCTCACAACTTGAGCAAGCCAGCCCAATTGCAAATCACTAGCATCGCTGTCGTTAGGCGTCTGCGAGGAAAGGACAAGGTGTTCAAGATACGCAACGTCTCGCTGCAATTCAAACATCTCGCTCTGCTGGCACAGGACAAACGTCGAGGGAGCGGCAATCATCGGAAGCACACGTTGCCTCCGGGCATTTTCCTGTGAATCTTTGAAGGCTCTGAGGAAAAGTTCCAGAACTCCTTGGCTCAAATCAAGCTGGGTCAGCAATCCATCGCCGTACACGCGCTGGAATGATTCAGCAACAGCGTTAAGAGGTTGCACTCCGCGCGACAGCTCAGCTGAAGTCAGCAATGCCCAGTTTTCCAGATGTCGACGATTAATGCGAGCGTGTTTCGCACCTACCATATACTCTCCTAGTTTTTTCACCACGCGTTCGTGCACAGTTTGAAATGCTCGAGAAAGAGCAAAGCCTGGAATTCCACATGCTAGAGGAATCTTGACAAGGTCCAATCGCGATGCATCTTCCTCCGCAAGCGCAATTTCAACACATCGGTTTCGCATCGCACGAGAAACCTCGCCATATTGTGCATCCATGGCCAAAAAAATTCGGAAGTTCTCGTGGGGCTTAATGACTCGAAGTTTTCCGTTGATAATACCGCACTCGTTGATCAACATCTCGCCGCCAGTCTCCATAAGTGAATTCAATCGATCCAGTACCGACGAGCTACAGAAGTTGACATTGTCTAGTAACACCCACTCACCTTTTTCCATGGCTTGAATAAGAGTACCGTCCACCCACTCAAAGCAGCTTGCAATTGAGTTCGACTTACTCAGTTGCATCACTCCGTTGATCTCACTCAACAAACCAGCGAGAACCGATAGCGTTTCCCCATTGTCGATCACAATTTTCTGAATCATGCTCACGACATCCTTCATCAAATCAACGACCACTTCATCCAGTTGGCCCTTTGGCAGTTTCCTTGTTTTTTGCTTTTTGCAAATATCATCGCGGCTCCGGGGTGAAGCATTATCACTGTAGTACTTCTCCCGCATGATAAGAGCCCACCACATGCTGCTGAGACGGTTTACCTTCTTCAGAGCCGTCGTTTTTTTCTTGTGGGAAATTTCTGTGGATGCAGAAGTAAGCATCAACTGTTTGAGTACCTTTTCATAGACAACCTGAATCTTCTGCTTGATGTCGCGGAGTTTCCGTCCAACATCCACTTGCTCGAAGCAGCCAAGCAACTCCGTCGCATCCGTTCCTGCACTCATACCTAGCTCATGCAAAGTATTGCCGCTCAATGCGGCTAGCAGACGAACAGAAGATGTTTTTCCACTGGCCGGTGGTCCAACAAGAAGGGCAGGCCACGACATATTCACACAATGCACCAACGCCTCCATCGGCTTCAGCAAGAAGTTGAACAACGGCGGAGCTACACGACCCATTTGTGCGTCTTGGCGCCGTTTGAGCAATGAGCTGCCAATCTCGACAAAATCTGCAGACATGCGAAGTGAAACAGCACTGAGGTCCATTGGTTTCACTCCAAAGAACTCTTCAAAGCGACGAGAAATCAATTCGCGATCCCGAGCAGAGCGCATTCGCTCCACGTAAATGAAGTTCACGTAGTAGCTTAATGTCTGCAGTTGGCGGTGAGTAGTTCCAACCAGCTGTGACTGCTTCTTCAGCAAGTCACAGAAACGAAACACGTCGCGCAAGTTGAACTCCCATGGAGCTCCAAGGCGCCCATATCTACAGTTCACCATTGTGTCTTCATGCACTGCTCGGTTGAAGCCAATCATCCGCTCCAGCAAACTTTGTCCCTCCAACAGGGAGTCGCTCATATTCGATTCTACAACTGAACAATGCAGTGTAGGATACATAGAGCTCGCGATATGGATTAGATCCTGCTCGTGGAGGGTCTCGACGAAGACTCGAGTAAATCGGTTCAAGAATGACTTAGGAAGTCCCTTACGACCACCACCCTGTCGGAGTGGATTTTGCGCAGCAAACACACGGAATGTCGGTGGGCACTCAAACTCTCGGTCGAGTTCCGGAATGTAAACGCTACCTCGGTGATCCAGACAGGAATTCAAACCTTCAAGAACAGACTGCGATGCCAAGTTCAGCTCGTCAAGTAGCACCCAGTCACCCGCCTTCAGAGCACGCAAGAACACGCCATCGCACCACTCGAACATGCCACTGGAACTTCCTTCTTCGGCACTCTCATTACCTGCGCCATCGCCCAATGAAGAAGCAGCAGGGAGGTCCGAGCCAAAGAGGTCCGAAATATCTGTCTGCTCTGACAAGTTGATACGCACAAGACGGTGGCCCGAAGCTGCTGCCAGCGCACTGATCAAACTAGTCTTGCCAACACCTGGTGAGCCTTCCAAAATGATCGGGCGGCTGACCTGCATTGCACGTAGAACGCGGTACAGGTTTGACATGGTAGTCGGGGCCTTCAGAGAAAACGCTGGCTTCCTCCGCACAGGGTCGGGTCCCCGTGATATAAGGAATGGGCTAATTCCAAACTTTCCTTCCGTGGTCTCCTCCGAAGAATACGAATTCAACTGATCAATGTTGTTGTCGCCAGACAGTTTTGTGACGTTCAGCGAGTCAATCACCTTCTGCTTAACAACCTGATCATCGGCAGGCACCAACGCTAGCAAATATCGGTAAGCTTCTTCTCTGGCCTTCAGTGCCGTGTGTAGCGCTTTATCAGAACCAAGCCCAAGACCATCCAGGATGGACAGCGCAGCACCCTGCACAAACGCCGTCAAAGCAGTTACCTTGAGCGATGAATTAACGTCTTTTTTCTTAACCACAGACGTGATAAAGTTGATCCAGCTGAGAATGTCACGCAAAGTCACAGCACCGCATCCACCAGTGCCACCGTTTGCCTCGTTAAAAGTCTTCACGAAATTTAGAATCGGACCGCATAACGAAGCCAGCCCATCCATTGCAGCTAAAGACCGAGAAGGCGACACAGTCCCTCGCGGCCCAACCAACCGGTCGCGAATGATAGTAGAAATATCATCCAAGTCGGAGATTGCCGGTACCCAAATCTCCGTAAAACGATTACGCAGGGCAGGAGACAACTCCCTCTTTCCAAAATCGCCGCCAGGGTTCATTGTGGCCATCACACGCCACTTCGGGTGTGCCACAATCTCTTCTACTTGGTCTCCGCCCTTTTCAGCAAGCAGTAATGTGCGTGTTGGTTCCAGTACACTGTTAAGACGCTCCAACACGGCGTCCTCTGCCAGATTTACCTCATCAATCAGAATCAAATCGCCGTTCTTCATCGATTCCACAAGAGGACCGTCAGCCCACTCAAAAATGGACTGGAACCGGCGCTTCAGCACGTCTATCTGTTCCACGAGCTCCTTTCGTGCTGTTAATGCGCCATCCAAAACGCTAGCTCGTGCATTCTCGTACTTGGTAAGCATTGCAGCTACACCCATGGACTTAATTTCTGCCCGGCGCTTCTCGATTTCCAGTTCATCAATGCATTCGTCATCCATCGTAAGGAAAGTCACTAGTACCTCCTCGAGCTCGTGAACAGTTTTTTCTTTTCCTCGCACAGGTCGCAAGCATCCAAGGAAATCCGAAGTCTCCGTGTGCTGATGACAATTCAAGATGTGAAGCGGTTGCGAAAAGAGAAGGGAGTATAGCTGGCAGACGGTAGTCTTTCCGCAACCAGTTTCTCCAACCAGCAGCACAGGTTCCTCGTTCTGCAAGCAGCGTCCCACTAGTGCGAACAGTCTTCGCAGGGACTTCGTAACACTAATTTTCTCCAAACCTGCCGCATTACCTGCCGACTTTGGCTCGCCGCTACTAGCTTTGCCAGTAGCGGTTTCCTCAATAGCTTGCTCCACCATTGCCTGGACACGCTCAAACTGTTCCTTGGTACCCCATACCGTTTCTTGCTCGATTTCTCCGTTCTCATTCAGCAAATTCGAGTCGCGAGGCTTGCCACTGTAATACAGCGCATCCAGATCGATTTTCACGTTGCACTTTTTCTCCAAAACCTCTTTTACCACTTGCTTCTCTTCATCTTTCCGCAGCCTCTCAGCCAATAAACAGTAGCCTTCTTCGGCAAGAGCTTGTTTTGTAGCTGGTCGACGCTCTGCCCAGCGAAGTAAATCACGGGTAGTAATGAAGCCTGATTTACCAGCAAACACGGATGACTGTTGCCGAACAAGTTGTAGTTGTCGCATGATGTCAATCAGAATTCCGCAGTACGATGGAGGCAGCGAGCTTCGTTCTTGTAAAATTGTCTGCAGCTCGCTGGATGCGACCTCGTCTACCTGGATCTCCAAAAATCGATTACGGAACGCACGAGAGAGGACCTTGCGCCCACCATACAGCCCTGGCGGGTTTTGCGTCGCGAACAGCATAAATTTCGGGTGTGGCTTTACAGTCTCTTGAGTTTCTGGTAGGAATAGTTCGCGATTGTCATCCAGTAGTCGATTGAGAGCTTCCAAAACCTCGGAAGGTGCCAAGTTCAGCTCATCCAGGATGATCCACCAACCCTTGCGCACGGCCTCAACCAAAACACCCTCCTTGAAAGCAAGCTTACCATTGGAGTCCGATACATAACTTCCCAAATACTCTTGAATGTCTGTGTGCTCGTGGTTGTTAATGCGCACGCACTTCTGTCCAATACGTGCTGCTAGGTATCCGATCAACGACGTTTTACCGGCAGAAGTTGGACCCTGCAGCAGCACAGGATACTTTCCGATCAACGCCGCTCGCGAAACGTGACGCAGATTCTCTTCCACCGACTTGGTAAGCACAAACTTCCTACGAGAGGTAACCGGATCAAGCAACGAATTGTCTTTCGGTGATTGGAAATCCCCTTTTCGTACCCAGTAGGAGCTAACCAAGACAAACTCATTGGTCTTCTTCGAACCACCAGGGCACGGTGGTGAACGAGTAAGTTCCCTCGCCTTGATCGTCTTCGCAAATGTATTCTTGATCAGTTGCTCAAGATACTTGCGCGAGTCCATTTCGAGCTGCGTGCAAAAGCTCGAGCAAAAACCTTCGAACATAGCTCGGGCTGTGCCATACCCTCTCTGAATCAAGATGCGCGTGATGTGCAGTGCTTGACTCAGCGTACGGAGAGAGTAACGGGGCTTGTGACGTGCTCCATCGCTCAGCCGCAGTTCAGCTTGTTTCCTTGCCTGAAGGTAAAACTCAACCGTTTCTGGTACGAGAGCGCCCGAAATTTCCTTGAACTGGTGGTGAACTACCATTTGCAAGTCCGAAGGATTGACGCATTCATCGACGTAGATCTCGGTGAATCGATTGCGGAGGGAAGGTGGCAGATCCTTTTTACCGACATCTGTTGACGGGTTCATAGCACCAAAAAGACGGAAGTTTGGATGCGGTCGAATGATTTCGACATCACCACGCTCTGTGAGTGAGAAGGCACTCGTTTCGTGCTCCAAGAGAGTGCTAATTCTCTCTAATGTATCGGATGACGCAAGATTGATTTCATCGAGTAATACCCAGTGACCTTCACGCAGAGCTTTCACCAACACACCCTCCACAAATGAAAAGGCGAAGTGTGATTCAGCTTGCTCTTTCTGCCGCTCAAACCGCACCAACTCAGCCTCGAAAGTGTCCCATCGGCCAATCAAAACACTCGCTGAGGTGCCAGCCGTAGTCATTTTGTTACTACCAGCACCTTCCGATTCTTCAACATCCCGACCAGCACCACCGCTGCTGCTCAGTAACTTTGTGGTAGCCATTTGGATGGCCTTGCGCATGCCTTTGACAAGTTTCTTCCAGTCCTTATGCTCCAGTGCAATACGAACCACATTAAGAAAGCCTGCGTTGTTCTTCTGAGAAAATGTTGCCGTGAAAAGATCCACAAAATCCATGTACAACGGGCGGGCAAGCAGGTGAATTTCCACAGGCTTGAATCCTCCAACGAGATCAGAACTATCGCTCTGAATGTTCAAGTTTTGAACAACCAGACGCTGCCCCATAGCCGCAGCCATGTGCTGGATTATCGTAGTTTTACCACAACCAGTCTCACCGATAAGCAACGCTGGCTCACAGGTAGCTACAATGGCTGCCATCTTCTCCAGCAAACGTAAGACGTGACCAGTCATGACCACGGAGCTAGTAGCTGGCCTGTCGCCTTGCTCGAGCTGCGCCTGCTGTGACAATCTTGGCAAGTGCACACGTCCAAATTCCACTTCGTGAGTGTTGAACGTGACATGCGGTTTGTGCTGCTCGAGATAGTATTCAATCTTTTCAGACTGCACTTCCCAAATAGCTGCTAGCGCGCAAGCGGAATGCAAGCGCGTTGTCGTGTCCCGAATACCTGCACAGAACACGTCGAGAGCCTCCACCACAATGTGCATACGCTCGTCTTCAGTGATGTAATCGTGGCTAGAGGTAGCGCCAGCAGCATAGTAGCAAAAGCGATAAATGCGCTTGCACCACTTCAAGAGATCACGTAGACAAAAATCGCGTCCGTAATTACGCCGGGTTTCCTTCCACAGTTGAGCAGGGCCGCCAACCTCCTCGCTCATATTACCGGAAACAGCGTTGTACGTGATCATCATCTTAGACACGACCTGTCGCGGAATCTTTACGAAACGAGTCAAAATAATCTGCTCGATCTCGCTATCTACAAGCGGTGCAACGTGAACACTAGTCCAAACGGACTCCTGAAATCCCTTGGGCATCTGATGGCCGTGAGTCGTCGTACCGAAAATCTGGAAGTTCGAGTGGGCCACCAGCAGCTCGCCGCGACCAGGGAGCACCATTTCTCGCGTCTCGAGCAGAGGCATAAGTGCCGCAAGTACCTCGAACGGTGCGCGATCAATATCTTCAATGACCACCCATCGGCCTGCAAGCACGGCAGTCGTCAGCGCGCCAGGTTGCCACGTAAATTCTCCCGGTACGTCTGTGCACACATACGATCCCAACAGCGTCTTGCTATCAATCTGGTCATCCAAGTGCAGCTCAACCATGTCACCGTTGCCGGACAACCGGGCAAGTTCGCGAATCGTAGCTGTCTTGCCGCATCCGCCTGGACCAGCCACCAAAATCGGGCGCTTCAAACCTAGTGCAATGGCTAGCGATTGCAAGTTCCGCTTGGTCGACGGTGTCGGCACAAGCGGTTCCGTGGTCGTCGAGTCTTCTCGAGATGCGTGTCCCTGCTGGTTCAGTTTACTCGTCGGAACGACCACACCAAAAATGTTCTCAAGCGAGTCATGGAAGGGCACGGGCTGGGTCTCTACAACTTCCGCGTCATCTTGTTGCTGATATACGCTCAATTCGATAAGCTGTTCCTGTCGTGTGGCGTCCTCTGCGTGCAGCTCTAGCTCAATCTGCCGCGCCGCCGGGTTGTCTCCACTCGCCGCAGCGTCCTCGCTGACCCCCAATCCATTTAAAAAAGCGTTCCTCTGTGCATTGCCCATTTTCAACACGAGCGCCGTGGCACGCGCCGCAAACCATCGGACAGAGGTGTCATTGTGGCAACTGAGCGGGAAGAACGGCGTCCAGTTCCAGAGCGTCGTCAGCTCCGTGGGTCTCAATCTCAGCAGCTGGAACGCCGTCTTGGCGATGCGTCTCAGTCTCTGCAGCGTCTCGTGGCTCTGCTGCGTTTGCGCCGCCACCACGTCGGCGAACGTGAAGAAGCACGGCGCCGTCTCCAAGTACTGCTGCACCACGGTGCTGGAGGCCGGCAGGTACGTCAGCAGCTCAGCCAGCGTGGCCGCCAGCAGCTCGCTCCTCTTCATGCTGTCGGTGCACTCGCAGTAAGTACGCTGCGTCTCGTCCAGCTCGTACACGGCGAGCGCCGGGTCCATGAGACGCACCATCAGGTCCAACAGGAACGGCCGCAGGTGCTTCACGATGGGTACACGGAGCTCGGCGTGCACCAGGCACGAGGCCAGCGCCTGCAGTTGCGTGCGGACCGTGGCGTCGTGCTCTTCCGCTGTAGTCGTCAGCGCTTGGAGCGCCGGGTGCGTCTTGAGCG
>JAHWLE010000268.1:0-28831 GCA_024679135.1 Phytophthora foliorum | reverse complement strand
CGGCCATCACGACGCGCCGCACGGTCGTCCGCCTGCACGACGCGGTATCCAACGCCCCGCACACAGACGCGGTGCGTGCTGTGATGAGGCTTATGCTGACCTTTATACTGACCTCTACGCTGACCGTTATACTGGCCGTTATACTGACTTTTATGCTGGCCTTTGTTGAAGTTTTCTGTGCTGGAGAAGATCAAGCGCAAGATGGCGACAGACTCGCCGCAGTTCTACGCCAACTCGTACGAGACGGTCACGCGCCTGAACGAAGTGTACTCGCGGTTTGTCAAGTTTAAGAACCTGGACAAGAAGACGTACGCCTTATTTTATTGATGGTGAGGATTTTTATCTTACTTATTGATGGTGTGTGGTTGGGTGTTGGCAGGGAGGCGTTATTGCTGCTGTATGGACTGATGGATACAGCTCCGCCGCAGCCGCATAGCGAGGAGATCCACAGCCACCCGGACTTTGCGGCGATGAGCATGGACAGCTATCAAGAACGCGGCTCCGTGCCGGGTAGTCTGGAGAGCTCTGTCTCGGACAGGAATGACGACTTAGCGGCGCACCATCGGTCGCAGTCGATGCCATCGGCGGCGTTGGCTTTTAGCGGGCAACAACCAGCACCCGCTGCGTCCGCTGCACAGCAACCGCGAACAGACCTGGACTCGTTGGAGGACTCCTTTAAGTTTGCAGTCGGTATCGCTCCGGTTCATAAGGCTAGCAGAGGAAAAGGTAGCAGCCCTCGGACACATTCAACGGCAGCAGTGGCTCGAGGTCCTATAGGTGCTTCTAACGGCGGAGCAGGAGGACGCTCGTCCTTTGACGTACCAGAGGAAGTGCTACTGAGAGACGTGCTGTATGCGCTGCAAGCCGTCGAGTCGCGCTACCTGTACTTTGATGATGCAGCTGATCGCTTTCAGATCATGAGGAGCGTTGGCGTGCCAACGCGTGAGTGAAAATCTGCTCTTTCTGGTGTGGGACAGCTAAGATGATACTCACGTGTTAGTGTGGTAATGCTTCTTTGAACAGCCATGCGCGAGCTGATTCACACGTTGTGCGACTTGGGATGGCTCTACCGCAAGATTTCGGAGTACATCAAGCAGCATCGCGAAGAGTTAGCGTTTGGCCTGGTAGAATTGCCGTTGTGTCACCCTTCCTGGTTGATGATAGAACCCAGCAACTTATATGTGCTCCTCTATGGTTTTGATCCGTGTAGGTGGGGCAAAGTTTTTGCCATGTGCTCAGCACTGTGCTTGCAGATTATTTCCGCTTGATTGCTGTCCTAGCTGCTCAGATTGATGAAGATGCTGAAACAAGGCAGCCATATGAGCGGGCGGTTAACTGCTTAACCTTGCGGAATCTAATCGTGTGGACACAGGATCCACTTGACAAAATGCGATTAATGGCTCGTCTCATCGACAGGTACAGCACGCTTGCTTTGAGCCCCTTAAGATGTATGATCATGTTATTTACTAGGTTTTGTACACGTTATAGTGTCGAAGGACTTCGTGGTGGCGCACTTGCGTCTGGTATCCACTCGCATGTGTTGCACGGTGATCCAGCCGTGTCACAGTCCGTTCAGCATGTACTAAGACAAATTGCTGCTCCAATCATTCGCATGATTAAGCATTGGGTTTTTGAAGGGGAGCTGGAAGATGTGCATGTACGTATGCGCTTGTGAGCTCACAGCTATGCTTTGCCTGATTATATCAATATGACTGACCAAACTTTCTGTTGAGCACCGATAGGGCGAGTTTTTCGTGGTGGCAGATCCAACAGTAAGCGACGATCAATTTTGGGCCAAGAAATATACACTGAACTTGAAGATGCTGCCGACATTCATCTCAATGTACGTTTAGCGCCCTATTTATTCATTTTATAACCTAACAGTTCATTATATGCGCTTGGAATATGAGATAGTGAGCTGGCGAAGAAGATTCTGATTATTGGAAAGAGTATCAACTTCATCCGCCAGTGCTGTGGAAATGCCGATGTACGTGCAGCATAGTTCAAGTTATAGTTTTAATGCATCCGCTAACCTTCGCGTGCTGTCTTAGTGGGTCATGGACGCCGCACAAGAAGCCTCTGTGATCGGAATGGAGACCCAAGATGATGGAGCCAATTTCGCAGAGCTGAAGCGTCTTGAAACAGTGATCGAGAATGTGTCAAACTCTACAAATAAGTACCTTATCCGAACACTGATGGAAAAACATCGGCTTTTGGATCACTGCCAAGCATTGAAGCGCTATTTGTTGCTCGGACAGGTATGTAGCGAGGCGTCACTATTCTAATTGCTGTCACCTGAGTTGAATGTGGCACAACCTATGTGGTATCTTACAGGGCGACTTTATTCAGTACCTAATGGACCTTTTGGGACCTGAGTTGTCCAAGCGAGGGTCACAAGTGTACCGTCACACGCTTACTAATGTGCTGGAGACAGCGCTGAACGCTTCCAATGCGAAATTTGAGGTTTGTGCCTTGACTTACAATGCCAGCTTTCTTCGACATTGTTCTCGAACTGATAATGTTGCTATTGATCATTAGTCGACAGACATCTTGGGAAGGCTAGACGTTGAGCTCCTTCCGCCATCCTCAGGTAAGCGAAATTTGATCATGTGTCCAAAAGTGTGACCTTACTGACATCCCTGTGTCACTGTAATTTATAGCCGACACTGGATGGGACATCTTTCTGCTGCACTACAATTTGCAAGCGCCATTAAACAGTGTCATTCCTGCTTCGTCAATGCTCCAGTACCAGCAAATCTTTAACTTTTTGTGGCGACTCAAGCGCGTAGAGCACTCGCTGTCTGCGTCGTGGACAAAAGATATGAATCTTGGACACGAAGTTCAGGTATGCTTACATCCCCATGTCTAAACTCGTGAGTGTTTTCTGATTTCACCTGGTTTACGTGCACCTTATTGTAGGGGCGCGTGCCTGGAGTTCGACATGTTTTGCACAAGAGCCAACTCATGCGATCCGAAATGATCCACTTTATTACCAACCTTCTCAACTACGTGATGTTTGAGGTACCGACTGGTATAAACTATCTTAGAACACATGTCGTTTACTCACACACTTGTTTCCCTAGGTCCTAGAGACTGCGTGGCATAAACTGGTAAAGGACCTCCACGCTGCGAAGGACTTGGACGGACTTATTGAAAGCCACGCAGCTTATATTGTCTCTATCAAGAAGAATGTAAGAGTGATAGAGCGCCTGCTTTACGGAGGATGTTGAAAAATAACGGATACACGTCTGTGCGCCACATTACTAGGGCTTCATGATTATGGAATCGAGAGAGCTTCTCAAACAGCTGAAGCTCATTTTCGCGACGATTATCAGATTTTGCAAGGCGCAGGAGAATTTGTACACAACTGCGATGCACGAAAGAGACGTGGAGGAGCGCCACCAGGTGCTGATTGAGCGCCAAAAGTTAGACGTACGTCGTCGGCACGAAGAAAGTGAGTTTGAGTAATGAGTACTGATGATCATCTTCATGCGTTTTATTGTTAATTAATAGGGGTCATGGGGAATTGCTGAGGAAGAAGAGTACAGCCTGCGAGCAGAGCGAGGGGCCTTCGGTACCAACTCGAAGATCTTACGCCAGATTGAAGAAATCTCGGATAACTTTAGCAGCCAATTTCTGGAACTCCTCGATATCGTCCAGCAGAGTTCAGCCCGGTACGAAGTGAGTCGCACATCATACTATGTGATTCATGCTTACATTTTCATTGTGGAATGTGTTATGTTGCACAGCGGTTCACAAAGTTTGTCGTTCCTCACGTCCCGCTTCGACTTCAATGAGTTCTACCTCAAGAAGACCACCCCGCTAATGGACACAGATGAATGAGCAGGACGAGGTGAGAACAAACCTGCTACTGAAAGCTACCTTAGTACTCAAGTTGGCCTTGACGCAGGTAACGCTCGTGCCGCACACCACTACTTACAGAAATGAACTGACTACTGGCAAGAAACAACAAACGGACAACTTCCCCGGTCGGTTTGCATTGTTTCTCCAAGCTACACGCTCCGGAGATTCCCGGACAGCTCAGCAATTGAGCACTCTCAAACTTGTGTTAGTTATTTTCTGATCATTCAACTGCATGACTGTGCTAATCCAGAAGGTCTCTTAAGAAGTAGCAGAGGTCGTTGTCGGCGACGTTCGCTCCCTTGTTGATGGAAAACAGATCTTCCAAGCGCCGAACCGTATCCAACGTGCACTCGATTGTTATCGTATTTCCGAATACATCATGCAAATCCCCCATGGAGATGGTTTTTATGGAGGCGTCTCCTCGGTTGTCTTGGTTGTCATCTTCACGCGAGTGTGGCCGGTGCTCAGCTCCATTGGGTGCGCGAAAGAATTGCTGCACGTCGTAAAGCACTGACTGGAACGTTTTCGGGAATGTGCCGTGATCAATCAGAAACGAGTCTTCATCTTCCATTTGAGTCCGCAGCTTGCTTAATGCCGTTTTCAAGTGCTGGACGGACTGCCGATCCAGATTGCTGTGCTTGCTGAGCAAGGGTGAAGATGCAAACTTTTCCATTCGGGCAACTGCAGCGGCATTATCAGCAGCAGGCGAACCCTCAGCGATGGACACTTTAGTCGTACCAAGTGTGAAGTACAACGTAAGTTGGCCATTGTGTGCAGTTTCTCGAACACCAGGGGCAATTGCAGGAGCAAGGTCTTGTCCCCAAAGAGCACAGACCATGCCGGCGCGGATTTCGGGGTCGGTGGTAGGAACAGAAGGCAAATCCGTCAAGCAGGCTATGCGAGAATACGTTGAGTGATTCTGGGTCAAGAACGAATGAAGATGACCACACGTGTCCTGAAGAGATGTGGTGCTGGTGCTGGATGGAAGAATGTGCTGCATACGAAGCAGACGCACAAAGAAATTCACAATTGCAGCTACGTCAGGGAGCTTGCTGTTTGCTGTTGAAGGAGTTGAGGCATCTTCTTGTGCATCAGCCTGTGCGTTGATCAAAGCACAAATTGAAGCTGGCAGCTTCTCCACAGAGGTGACTGTGCCATTCTGCAGCTCAAGCGTGTCAAAGAGCACGGATTCGTGCTTTTGGACTTCAAGTGCCAGGTTCAGATAGTGAAACGCTGCTTGGACATGGACGTCTTCACTCCCCGGAACCAACTTTTGGCCGAAGAGATTCACCAGCTCAATTAATGCAACTCGGACCAACTGCCGATCGTATCCGCCCTCAATCGATGACTTGATGCATCCGACAAAACTCTCCGCGCATTCGTCAAACCACTGCTTGAGCTTCTGTTGATCGACTTCAAGTAAAGTATTCGACTCATTATCGGGCCCGAGCGGTGGCACAGTAGCGAACAACTTCTTCGAGAGCAGTGCACCCTTCAGCAGCAAAAGTCGTGCTCTGGTTGCAGACATTCGCTTGGCGGTATGCTCAAGAGCACAGAGACCACTTTCAACGGATCGCTGTGCTCTTTTAAGGCGTGCCACCACGCTCTCATTGTTGAGATGTACAGGACATTCGAGTAGCACTTGCGCCAGGTCAGCATGAACTTGGACGAAGTTTGGAATTGCCGGTCGATAGAGGCCAAGCCTCTTTGCAAGCTCTTGGGACCCCGAGGAGTGTTCATCATGACTCACGCCCATCCAACCATCGTGCTCCAGCGAGGTATCCAGCACTTGCTCTGCTTCACTTAAGCGTCCACAAACAGCTATCAACGCAGATGGCTGGGATGACACGAGTGCTTTCGATCGAAGTAACGAGCTTAGAGTTTGCAGTGTGTGAACGTAGCGGAACGAAACTGATGTGTTTGCTGAGAGACTATCTTCTCGCAAAGTGAAGAGTTCGCGTTCTGCGTTTTCACGCTCGCCGAGGAACACTGAAGCCTGCAATCTCTGCAGCTCAAGATGCTGTCGCATGTGCTCTTCTCCGGTGGCTTTAGCCTCCTTTATTGCAGTTTCAGCAACATCAAGTGCAGCACGATAATGCGTCTGGGCAAGGTAACAGGCGACAACTTGTGACCTGCACTTTGCCAGAAACGTTCCTCGGGAGTAGACGAACGAAAACTTGAGCTGTTGGTCAAGATCCAAGCGCAATGGCTGATCAGACCCGACAGGTATCACGCTGTAATCACCGACAGCATCCATACTGCTCGCCTTGGAAATGCTCCATTCGCCCTCAAAGAACGCAATGTAGCTCAACTGTAGGTGGATATCGGCACGCAATCGATGAAGCTGAAGATCTTCCCACGAGGTTGAGTGCAAGGCCTGCTGAGGTGGTGCATCTCCATTCATTTCTCCTTCCACGGCATTTCTTGGGGTTGGGGTCGGTGTGGTGGTGGCTTCGCTAGGTTTGACCAGTGTCAGCATAGCTTGCGCCATCTTCCTAGCTGCAGAACGAACCATCGCTGTATCTCGATCGTATCTGCTTTCGTGACTCGCCAATGCAACAGCAAGGTGCAAAATTGCTATCAAGACATGTCCTACGAGCGCATCGGGATAGTGCTTCTTCAGTTCCGCACGAGTATACTCTGCATCAAACGCGACCAACCAGTTCAAGGCAGCTCGGTTACTCTCGTCCAATATTGGTTTGCCATCGTGGAAGACTACAGTCTCCAACTCTGGTACACCGCTGATGCTGCACGGTGTTACTCCACCTCGAATTAGACTAATGACAGCTTGGAATGCTTCGTGGAAGCGTCCACATTGAACAAGTGCTTCCACTCGCATTCTGCGAGCATTAGCAACGTGATTCGAGTCCTCAAGACAATTTTGTGCCACATATTCGTATCCAGTGATGACAGGCATTGCAGTGACTGCATATTGATGCTCGTATTGGAGCAACACTTCAGGGACCATTACGAGCATGACCCCAAGAGAGAGTGGAAAGACTCGATCGGGGTCACCCAGCAGCTTTCGTCCTGGCCACAGCTGCCCAAGCATCCGATACGATCCGAACATGAAGCATTTGGTCGGATGAGGAACGGAGCAACCGTAAAATCGAGTAAAGACGGCTGCTCCCATTAATGCGTAGTCAACCGCCTTGTGCAGGTTTGATTCGGACGAATGCATTACTAGCTTCGACAGCACGCTGCAGCATTGCACGCCAATCCATAGTTCATCGCCAGCAAAAACGTCCTTGTTGGTGTTGCCGCTAGTATTCTCGAGAAATTGGTCAGCGGATGGAGTGAGCACTTCTCGCCACGATGAACCGACGTGAAGCATGCTGAAGGCGTTGTCGAGTGTCTCGAGCCAGCTCTTGGTAGCAGCTTTCAAATCTCCACAAGCAAGATGGAAGTCTCCTGCTTCTTGGAGTGCTTGACACACGATTCGCTTCTGCCTCTTTTGTCGTGACAAAACCACACAACGAGTGTAGGAAGTGATGATTTGGCGTCGAAGACCAGCAAGATCATCTTGCTTTTGATGCACATCGCCATCATCAACACTATTGGTAGAGCGCTTGTCGAGCCGACGGTACTTTTCTACGAGGTCGTGGCACGTGTTGAGCGCCTGGCGGCTCTTGTTGATGGCTTTGGTGAGTCCATCATAAATTTCCGAGAGATCAAGCAGCTTTACACGTTCGATGTTGCGCTCGATGACGAGCTTTTGAATACGCTGCTCCATTTCTTGCTTGTTAGCACGGAACGTGATCTCTTCAGGTGACAGTACCTCTTCCACTACCAGACGTGACTTCTTCTTTTTCTTCTTAGCTTCTTGCTCTTGGAAGGCTATGATGTATGCGCTGAGCTCCTCTTCTGCTGTTTTCAAGAGTGCTTCTTGGTGGTTCATGATTTGCTGCTGAGCGTAAATCAAAATGGGGAAGCTTTGCTCGGAAAACCGACTACCTTCGACGCTGCTACCACACAACACATAGTATCGGATTCCTTTCTGTACGATGCTTTTCCAGTCCTTAAACGCACAACACGCTTTCAGTGAGTATGCCATCAGTCGCGCAAACCAAGTTTGATCAATGTTCAGAGAGTTCGAAGCAGCGTACACGACAGTCGATAGAGCCATCGATCGCTCGGGTGAGGCAGGGTTTGACGCTGGTGCGGGTGTTGCAGCTGTGGAGATCACTGTGTTTTGGTCCCCGGTTCCGTTTATCGCAATGTCCATCATGTCCAGCAACGCGTCAATGCAGGTAGAGAGGTGCCTCAGCCTAGTTGGTGACGAACCAATCCGACTCGGAGCCACCCATGCAAGCCAAATAGCGTTCCAAAGCTGTTGGGATACGGCTTGAAGTCCCTGCCAACAGCTCGCACGTCGGAACAGCTTGCAGCATGCTGCTGACTTTTCCAAAAGTTCGTCAAATAATAGTTGGTCCAGTTGGTTGTCTTCCAGTGGCTCTGATGCTTCTCCACTTGAGCTACTAGGATCGTCAATTCTAGCCGACTGTTGTTGAGACTCCATGGATGCACCTTCGTGAGGCTCACCACTGGATTCAGAAGAAGCCAATTTTGAGCCATTGTCTTGCTTCGACTGGCTAGCTTCATCGTCATCGTTGGTATCACCATGAAGCAGTTCATACGTGCAGTCATCCGTATCTGGACCCTTTGCAGTATCTACTGCATTGATTGTATCGCAAAGCTTGGTGATCTTTCGATACAGCAGCACCGACTGAACGAAAAAGAGCTCACCGCACCACCGATACAAGTAGTCATCATCAGCCCTAGCTACTGCATCCAGATCTGTGGTATCAAGTCCTGGAGTCTCGCTGCTGTTGTGTTCCTGGTCTGCTTCATGCGTCGGAGTTACTTCTTTGAGTTCTGGTAAAAGCGATTCACCGCCAAGTGCAGTAAGTGTTACTCGAAACTGGAGACTTATCGCTCCTGTCACTTTGAGAGATGACAGAAACTTGTCGAACTGAGCAACTTCGTTTGTTCCAGACCCGAGAACAGCTCCACAAACTTTACAAGCGAACTCAATTGCCCGGCGGTCGAAAGAACTCTGCAGTGTGGCAAAGACCTTTGAGAGATCATTTACTGCAGAATGAAGAAGTTGATCCAAACACTGTAGCTTTCCTTCGGCCTTTTCGTTGTCAGCATCACCTTCAGTACTTCGTGGGGTAGCCTGTGGTGTATTGTTTTGGCTTTTGTCCTTGGAGACTGCCGCCGCCGCTCCTTTTGCTCCAGCGCCTCGAGGAGATGCTACCGCAGCTGCTGGAATCACAGGAGTTGAGGTGTCTGGAGATGGAGCGCTACTTTGGACATTACTGGCTAGTTTGAACAGGCCTATGACTTCACGTAAGCTGTCGTCCTCTTCGTTGCGCTCAATACTGTCAGATGGAGCTTGATCTGCTATCTTGTGCGGTCTTGCAGTAAGCACAAGAGAGAACGCAACTCGAGAGACGTCGCTGTTCGCTTCTTGCGCGACTCGAAAGAGCTCATAGCCGACTCGAGCACAGATACTGCGTGTTTCGACATCCCATTTCTCGCTGGGAATCACATGAAGAGCCTGCACACACACACGTTATTGGCGAGAACAACAAATTCTGCGTTCTCTGTCGCGATTGTGTGTGAAGAAATGCTTACCTGGTAGAATGTCACGAGTGCGGCGAAGGTTATACCATTGCAACTTCCTTTCAAGTGTAGCAAAGGCAGCAGTAAGCGGTATCCCTTAAAGCACAGCACGCGAATGGCTTCCTGGTTGTCTGTTGCGCACGCGATCTCGATGGCTATTGACATTTTACGGCTGTCTTCAAGCGCCTTGGTCTGTGTCCCTGTCAGCGAGTGGGCATCCAAGTCCGAGGAAGTTACAAGCATGCCATCTCGTTCCCGGTCTCCAGGTTCATCATGACACAAGATGAGCAGTGCTTGGATGCAGAGATTTAGTATCGGAACAGGGAGTCGAGCCACTGCGTCATGCTTCAGTGCTTGTCTGTAGAATGGATTGGCCATCCATGAAGGCCGTCCAGCACATATGTGCGAAACGACAGCGTTGTACAGATAGCTTGCAGCTTTGTTGGCTCGTGTGGCAAGCTGAACATCAAAGCAGGCCTTGGCGAGATATCCGTAGCACATTGCTAAAGGCAGCGGGTTGAGCGCTACAACCGGTTCTGAATTCACACCGATGGAGTGGATAAGTTCGTGCTTGTTGTCAAAAGCAGCAACAGCAAACACGTAGCTCTCGTTTGGCAGTAATCCGGAAATTGTCACGTCTAAGTGTGGAGGATGCACCGGAGCTGCCGTTCCTGCTAGAAGGTTGTTGTTGATTGAAACAGCAGTACCTGCACCTACCGGCTTGGCAAAAACCATGTAGTACAGTACCCGCTTCTTTCGCAACGATGGTATTGAGGGACGGTACTCCACTATCTTGACAGTAATAGCTGAGCTTGACCGAGAGATCACGATAGGTGGTGCCGGAACCACCGACTCCGAGGTGGCCAAATCTTGCTCTGGAGATGCCACCAATTGGCGACAAAGCTTTTCTTCTTCGTTACCGATTTGCTGAAGAAGTCGAATGCTCTCATCTGCTAGTGCAAGTCTCTCCTTCACTGATTTCTGCGGGTGAACAAGGCGCTGAATATTGAGGAGCACTTGGGCGTAGCCATTGTGATGGCATTCTTCAATGAGATTGATTTCAGCGGCAGATAGCACACTGCTCGAGGAAGCGCCTGGTGTACTTCCTAAAGCTTTGGTGCTGGTTAGAGGCAGCGTGTCAATCAGTGTCGCTTCTTGAAGCTCCAATCGATACAGAAGAAGCAGTAAGTCTACATGGACACAGCACAAATCCTGAAGCAGCCCACCGAGTTGTGACCCAGTGCCTTGTACACTTACACGATCACGTTCATTGACTTTTTCCGTGGTGACATTGTTCTGCGCGTTCGAATCGCGTCGGTCACTTATTGAGCATGTGAACGAGGCTCTGGAAAGCGAAGCTGTCGATCGAAATTCAGCATCTGGGCCAGCTACAGCGTTGAAATGCGAGTTGAAGCTCATTAATTCGCTCCGACGCGCATCAATCCTCTCTAGACATTGTCGGATGATTTGGCTGCCCATACGGGTCTTGCTTCGTATCGAGAAAAATGTGGCCAAGCGCAAACAAACTTGTCCGTGAAGCAGTAGATCTTCAAATTTAACAGCGGTGAAGGCGAGGTGAACTGTCAGCAGCAATTCACAAGCGAGGCGCACCAGTGGTTTTGAGAATTGAGAAGGTTCGGTTGTATCCAACTCCTTTAACATGGGAAGCACGAATTCGCGCCATATTTGCAGAGCTACCGATGTCATCAGTTCTTGGTTGGTACGAGGGATAGCTCCATCACCATGGAGTACGCAGTTCTGCACAGCCTTCGACAACCGTGTTAGGAATTTGGCGGCCGGGATAGTGCATCCGGTGACAATCAACATTAACCGGGGGTTGGAACTCAGTTGTAAGCGTTCATCCTCTGAGAGAGATTCCCACGCTGACCAGGTTTGCTGAACCTCATGAAGCGTCTCGTACAGGACAAGTAAACAGCGAACCATCGATGCGTCTGTGGCAACTATATCCTCAAAGGATTTCACTCGAGTGCGAGCACTTTTAATGAGCAAACTCATTTGCTCGTCGGGCTTCGCAAGTTCCCAGCAGTGCCTAATCACGATGAGATGGAAGGACAGTGGGAAAATGGCTAGATCTGGCTTTGAAGCCGACGAATCCTCCGTTTCGACTAGAGGCTGGAGCAAAGGAGTTGCTATCTCCATAACGAAAGCAAACAACTCTGACAGCGCTTCATGCGTCGGTGGAGGCGATGCTGCTGATGCCAAAATGGTATGACCTTGACCCCCACGGTTCTGTTTGGCTCCACGCGATACAGTCTCCATGGCATCTATCGCAGCTCTCATCTGGTCACTTACAGCGGAAAATGCTGCTTCAATCGCGCTTCTTGTAAGTGGCTGATGCGTTGCGGCAGCTTTTGTTCTCGCCATTAGCATAGCGGATGAAGTCTCAGCGTGAGACAGAGTGCGGTGGACGTCGCCCGGTAAAGGCATATCCAGCTCTTCCTCTTTCCTCAATCGCTGGACTGCTTGTTGGATATACACAGCACATGCAACTGCCGATTTGGTATGTTGATCAGCTTTCACCACTTCTTTCCATGCCAAGTCGTCGTAGCAGTCACAGATCGCTGAGCCAAGCTGCACACGCCACATGATGTACTTCGTTGTCGACAGAGCCACCGCCGATTCCATCGCCAACAAACTCCACTTCAGATAAGCGACAACCTCTTTGGAAAACCCCAGAGCCTGCAGCGGCTTCGCAATCGAGTAAATGAGCACTGATCCGTTCAAAGTCAACCACGAGAACTGACCCGAGTGTTGACGCTCCATCGCCACTGCTGTCTCCATCCCGAGTCGTAGAAAAGTCAACGCCTCGACCATCTTTTCAAGTTTTCCCGGATGCTTCACGAATCTGTCCGACCGCTTTTGAACGTGGAAGCAGCACATGGCCACACCAAACAGCGATCGGACGTACGATTGGCCCTCTAAACGACTTCGGCTTTGTGTCGTTGAGGCCGTAGCAGTGAGAGCCCGTTCAAGAACTCCGTGGTGACTACTGTTAGCAGTAGATTCCTGCCTCATTTCGTCTAGAACGAGCACTTTCTCGTAGAAAAACACGGAGGCAGCTTGAAATTCCTGAACATGGTAGAACTTGTCGCCAAAGACTAGCAACAACTCCACCTTCTTTGCCGTACTGATCTGGTCAGGCGTAGCTTGCATCAATCTATCCACCAGCGGCACCAACTTCTGCGCGATCTCGCCGAAGTAGGCAACTTCTTGTCGCGAATTCGTGGCGTCGTCTTGGGCATCGCCAAAGCTCTCGGCGGTCAATTGCTTGGCTTGTTTCTCTCTTGTAACCTGTACCAGTGCAGCGAACTCTCGTGTGAATTGGTCCCCCACGACATCTCCACTTTCAAGTGTCGAGTCTTTCGTGGCACTCTCCGACTCGATTCGGCTCCGTTCACCAACTTTTTTCACCATCAGGTGACTCGACTCCCGTACAACCAAAGCAAGGACTTGAAATGGTGCACTTGGGAGCAAGTCGCGTTGGGGGTTGGTACGGATCTTCACAATGAAAGGTCGGTACTTTCAAAGGTCTCTCATTGAGAGTCTCACCACTAACGTGAAAATGTCAATGCCAACGGCGTTGGCGGCATTTGCAGCTAAGCAGCAGCATATTGAACCGTTCGAGGGTCTTAGTCGGACCGAAGTGGGGAACTCATCGATATTGTCAAAAGTGAAAGTTCCGTCGCGAAAGGCACCTGGTGAAGATCATGGGAACATGAATCTGCTTACGGCTAGTTTTGGTGGTGGTAGAGAGGTATTGGCATCGCCTACGCAGCCTCTTAAGATGTTGGATAACCTACGACCAAGCGGTGATGATAAGGGGCCATCCTCTCGGAAGTTGGTAACCATGACGGCGCTGATGCCAATGTCTCGCCTGAAGTCAACGGAGACGGAGAAGACAGTGAACAAATTGGAGACACATAGCGCGGCTGCAACAGCTTCGTCTCCTCGTTCACGACGTGGCTCGAGCTTGAAGCCGCTTGCTCCGGTGGACAATCAAGGAAAACCAGATACCTCTGAAAGTTTTCAAGCTGAACCAGAGAAGATGTCGAACAAGCTTGCTGGTGATCGTAGTGCTGGAACCAGCGTAGATGGCAGCTTAGCCAAGGATAAAGAATCTGGGAAAGAAAACGTTGTGACCGCCAAAGCTTCTGGTGATGACAAAAGCGACGACGAAGACTTCAATTTTGACGACATCGGTGCAGACGAAAAGGAAGGCCTCAAGGCTATGACAGAACAAACAGATAAGGAAGAGAGATTGGAGGCACCTTTGGAAACGAAGGCTTCTACGATTGATGTTGAGGATCTTTACGATTGTCCGCCAGACTCCAGTCGTGATGATACGCACTCACAGCAGCAAAGGTACATTGTTTTCTTGTAGTGTGGTGTGATATCACGGAGTGCTAACATTGTCCAGTGGTGTTAACACTTTGCCGAAGATGTTTTTACCTAAGGCCAGCGATATTGAGCTGTTCCACGTGGTTTTGACAGAGGACACAGATCTATTAAGGCTGTATCTGGAGGAAATATCTCCTCAAGAAATGCTGGAGATTGTCGATTCAATGGGACGCACACTCTACCATTACGCAGCTCTTTCCAAGCACAAACTGACGCAGAATATAATTTTTCAACACGTGAGCATGTACCGAGACAAGCAGTGTGAGATGGAAATTCAGGCTTTGCTGCAAAAGAAACAGCATTTGAACGCGTAAGGTGATATGTCGTCGCTGTATCTACATCGAAACTACCCTTATGAGCCGTTGTTGTTGCTTGTTGCTAGGTGGATGAATGAAACCCACGCAAACGGGGCTGGATGGGTGCCTCCCCGACTCAAAGAGCTGCAGCGAGAGACGACGAAACAAAAGTGTACTGATTGGGCAAGCATTTGCAGCAGCGTGGACGAGAATGGTCGTTCCCTCTTTCATTATGTACGTCTGGAAGCTTCATTATTGATCCTTGTGAGTGGAATCGATTTACACATTAGCTTGCTTAGCTTGCCGCAGCGACAGGCATAATCCCTGTCGAAGGTGACTATGAATTCTGCAGCGCTCTTCGCTCCAGACCCGACATACTGTCCTCCAGAGGTATAGATGGATTACCACCATTAAAAGCTTGTACACTGAGTCCGCTCTGCTTCTTTTTTGATTAGATAATTTCACGAAGCTGGCGCTCCATTATGCAGTTGAGACCGGAAATCTAAAGCAGGTCAAGTGGCATTTTCAAATGGGCGTCAAGTTGAACCAAGTGGATGTTGACTTGTTGATGTCATTCAACGTATCTCGAGTCATGGAAAACGTTATTCTGCGCCAACTCGAAGCAATCGACATCCAAAACTACCATTTCCCAACTTTGACAGATGCAGCTGATGGTTGTGATCCCGGTGTCAGTGCGTTCGTGCTGGCCAAGTTGCAGCGGACAACTGAAGATAGTGCTGGACGTTTGCATCAGTTTCCTCTGCATCGAGCTGCCATGTTTGGGAATATCCGCGCTGTGGAGCTTCTTCTGGAAGAAGGAGCAGACTCAAATGCTCGAGATGCCAATCACTGGACTCCTTTGCATGTGAGTTTAGAGTTCACTAGAAGTAAACCGTGTATGGTTTGTTGTGACTAACTAAGGACAATGATCCGTAGTATTGCGCTGACGAAGCAACCCCCAATCACCTGAGTATCGCGCAGCTTCTCATGGAGAACCCAAAGTGCATCGATATCAATGCAAGATCACTGAAAGGTAGATCTCCGCTTCACGTCGCTGTTAGATCACGACAACGCAAAATGCTGTACGAGGGCGACTTCCAGTCGACAGAGTCGAGTGAATCTGAGAATCGGGTATCTTTTGTCACCTATCTTCATGATTCTAAGGCTGACTTGGGTCTTAAAGATGCAAGTGGAGCTACCCCATTACTATTGGCTTGCCGTGGTGACCATCTTGGCGTTGTAAGATTCTTGTTGAACGCTGGGTGTGACCCAACCGCAACGGGAGAAAACCAACAAAACGCGCTACACTTCGCAGGTTTGAGAAAGCAATTCGCTGGTGACCAATTATCATCACTGAGATCGTTGTGTTTTGCTCAGCAACTCGAGGAAACCCCAGTATGGTGTCGCTGCTGCAGTCCTGGGATGCAGATTCTCGACTGTGGGTGAGCTCACCGGATAAGCAGGGACGAAAACCAATCGATGTCGCCAAGAGTGACAATGTTCGACGCATATTGGTGGTGAGATCAACCATTTTATTATCGTGGGGTCCTTAGCTCATACAGACTGACATGGTGCTAACAGAATCTGTGGGCAGAATGCTACAACGGCAACGTTGATCAAGTGAGACGTTTGCTATTAGCCCGTTCAAAACAGAGCTCACAAGCAATTCGACAGATTGGCTCTCTATCGGTGAAGGACAAAACAGTCCAAACCGAGAGAACGCCACTTCATATAGCGGTAGGAGGCGTACTTTGTCGTAGGTTTTGAAGTGTCGAAAGCTAATGTAGCAGTCGTTTTTGTCCTAGGTTGTAGGATATTCTGACGCACTGCAGTTGGCAGAGACTTCGACTACCCGTGCTTCATCACGTGCAGACCATCTCAAGCAAGCAAAATCTTCGGCGCTAAAACGAACAGCACCAAGTCGATATCTGCAGGTTGCGATTCTACTGCTTCAGGCTGGTGCCGACCTGGGTGCTGGAGACAAGTGGGGGATTACTCCGCTTATGCTTGCAGCTTGCCTCAAGGATAGCATTTTCATGGAAACGATCCTTGATCGTGTCACTAATGAGGACGATCTATTAGTCGCTGATGCGGATGGAAATACCGCTCTACACTACAGCTACGCTTTTTGTCAGGTACAAGGAAGATTACGAACGTGCTTGGTACATATCTCGAGCACTCACGCTATCTGCTGCTCAGACCCAAGTATCAACATTGTTGGAAGATCAAATGGATGATGTGGTAAGTGCAATGCACTTCCCAACCCTCGTGTTCATACTCACTAACGATGAACCTTGCAGGATATGGAGAACAAGCAGTGCAAGTCGCCATTCGAGATGACCGGGTATCGTGACAAAATCTACCCGAAGGAGTATATCGAGTTCCTCAGGAGACAGCAAGACCTTCGAAGACGACAAAGACGCTGAGGGTGAAGTGAGCTATAGATATTTTGTTACACAGCATTATGCCTAATAGATTATGAATCGTCTAAGCTCCTCTTGGTTCGTTGCGAGGGCAGGTTTGATGTCGAAGGCCTCTTAAAAACCTTCGAAGGTGTCGCTGCCCGTGAACGCACGAATCTTGGTGTCTTCCGGGTAAGCGTCAAAGTTGCCAGCGTCGAACGCATCCTTGATCGCGGGTGTGTACGGCGATTTCATGGTTTTCTTCACCATTGCGGCCCAGTCGAACTTGGCATTCGTGAAGAACGGGTGGTTGACCACATCCTGCATGCCACCGGCCAGCGAACCGATGCGCAGTGCCGGGTTCGTCTCGAGTAGCTTCATCACCAGGTCCTTGGCATCCGGGTCGAACTTGGGCGGGAACTTGACCATCGCACGACCCTGGAGGATCTTCTCGAAAATCTTGTTCTGGTCATTGTGCTGGAACGGAGTGCGGCCGGCGATAAGCTCGTAGAGCAGGCAACCAAGCGCCCAGTGGTCCACAGCCTTGCCGTGGCCTTTGTTCAGGACAAGCTCCGGAGCAAGGTACTCGGGGGTGCCACACAGCGTGAAGGAGCGTTCGTACAGCGCACCATTGCGGTAGTACGGCACGTGCTTGGCAAAACCGAAGTCAACCATCTTGAGGTAGCCGGCACTGTCAATGACAAGGTTCTCGGGCTTCAAGTCACGGTAGGCGACCGTCATCTTCTGGAGGTAGCGGAGTGCCTCGACAACGTTGGCCGTGTAGAACCTCGCAGCCGAAATGTCGAACGCTCCGCAGACACCTTTAGCGACCTTGAAAGCCTTCTCGTAGAGAAGACTCCAAAGCTCGCCACCCTGCACAAGCTCGAACAGCATGTACAGCTGGTTGGTATCTTGGTAAGTTTCATGCAACTTTAGGATGAACGGGTGGTCGCACTCGGAAATGATCCCCTTCTCGTACATGACGTTCTTCTGCTGGTGCGTCTCGACGATCAGAGACTTTGACATGCATTTGAGTGCGTACGCCTGGTTCGTGGGGCGGTGGCGCACGATAATCACACGACCGAAAGTGCCCGTACCAATGGTGCGGATCTTCTCGAGGTCTTTGTAGAGGATCTTCTTGGCCGGCAGCGGAGTCGGGGCGGCAGATCCCGCACGGGCATCACTTCTTCCACCAAGAACCGATTGCTGGACGAGCTGCTGGCGCTGAATTTCACGCTGCATGATGTGGTCGAGCTTGCCCAGAAGCTGCTCGAACGCTGCGCGCTGAAGCGTGAGGCATTCAACACGACCGATTGCCACACAATCAGCAGCACGAGGTTCGTTGGCGAGAAGAGCGCGCTCCCCGAAGAACTCACCCGAGCGAAGCTGCATGATCTCGAAGCCAGACTTGCGCACGCTCACCTTGCCATCGGAGATCATGTAGAAGGTATCGGCGGCGTCGCCTTCCTTGATAATGGTGCTCTTGTCCTCGAACGACACGACATTGAGCGCGTGGGCGAGGATGTCGAGCTCGTCGTCCGTAAGTGACGACAGCAGAGGCACGCTACGCAGGACACGAATGCGCATCTGACGGTCGATCAGAGATCGAAGCGGACCAAGCAGCTTGGTGAACTCCGCGCGATCCATGACGTAGCAGTCCACGGGGCCCACCGCAATGCAGTTCGCTTGACGCGGCTCGTTCAACACGAGCGCCATCTCGCCAAAGTAGTTGCCGCGTTGCAGCGTCATGAGCTCCTTCTCGGCTTCCTCGCTGGCCCCGGTGCGCGAGGTGCAGCGCACCGTGCCCTCCACGATGATGTAGAAGGTGTGGCCGTCCTCACCCTGCCGAATGATGTACTCGCCATCGTTGAAACGCTGCAGCTTGAGAGCAGCCGCCACCTTTTGGAGTTGGTTGTTGCTCAGACGCTGCAGGAGCTCCACGTTCTTGAGGAAGTTGACACGAGCAAGTTGCGTGGCCGACGCCGTCGTGGCCATGATCTTGCGGAACGTTGTGCGCTCCACCGTCCAGAGGATGCAGCCCGTGGTGGCACGGATCGTTGCCGCGCGTGGGCAATTGTAGAGCAGTGCCAGCTCCCCAAAGGCATCACCGTTCGTGTAGGTGCCTACCAGCTTCCCGTCGATCACGATGTCACAGTTGCCGCTCTCGAGCACGTAGAAGCACTTGCCCGACGTGCCCTGCGCAATGACCGCCTCGCCAGCCTGAATGGTGACCATGGCCATGACGTCGATCATCTCGTCGATCTCCCCCTGGTCAAGCGAACTGAAGAGGTAGTGCGCTTTGAGCGCCTTGGTGATCATGGCTCGGGTCTGGTTGTTCTTGGGGACGCGGACGTGCTGACTGCTGTCCAGGTCACCGGGCTCGACTGCATCTTCCTTGATCGGTGCACGACGTACACCCTTGTGCTCGTTCAGGTCGAGCACATTCATCACCGGTGGAGCCAACTGCACCGTGGTGGTGCTAGTCGCGGCAGCAGACGAGTTGGCACTCGGCTTGATGGTCGGAGGTGACGGCGGTAGGATCAAGTCCTTCATTCGCTTGGAAAAGTCCATGGTGAATTGCTTGCTCGCTTGCTAGGCGACTCGGGCGCGCTTGCGCTGTGGGTGGGAGGGGGCTGACTTGCTTGGACGCGAAAGCGAAAGTGAATGGTGTCGACTTGCTTGATCATCCCAAAACGTGGTTCTTGAAAACACTTTAAGCACCCCTGTCAAGCTACCCGATAAGGAAGCATGCCCCCGGACAAGAACCAGCTAAGAATACCGAGGATGGCGTCCTCGTTCATTGCTTTCTTGTCCTCGTTGTCGATTTCATGGTGCTCAGGAATAGCTGGATACCATTCGTCAAGCATGCGCTCATGAACCTATATGGGGCTGTTGAAGCACTACGGTTGGTGGTTTCGAGACTGATACGAGGTTTGGAGGCAAGGCAGTGCTGGGGTGAACGAATTTAGGACTCGAACGAGGTGAACCATGACCCAGGGGCGAGTGGGAAAGCGTGCTCGGGTGTACTGGTCGGACGAGGAGGAATGGTTCGAAGGCACCATCCAGGAGTACGATGAATCCCAAGGGTACTATGTTGTATACGACGATGGCGACAAACGGTGGGAACCAAATGGGATACCATTGCTAGTGGAGGGTGAAGAAGAAGCTCAGACAGATGAGAACTACGTGGTGCTGAGGAGTGCGAGCGATCAAGATCGAACGCCGGAAATGATGGAGCCACCAGCTTCGCCCGGGAGCTACTGCGAGGATGAATATGGCGGAATGGAGCAAAACGAGAACCCCCAACTGCCCGAAGAGGATAAAGTCATGAACTTCCCAGTTGTGCATGATGCCCATCAAGAAAGCGAACCGATCGAAAGTGACGAAGCCGATTTTGACACTAGCTATCAACAAGAGGGGGAGGCGGATCAACGCGATGAAGACCAGCCTGAGGTGAAAGATGACCCCGAAGAAAATGCCATGCTTGATGATCGTGGTGGTGGCGATAATGTTGATAGTGATGGCGACGAGTCCGTCGCGGAATCAGAAACGCCGCAGACTTTCGGGAAGAACCCAAGTGACTCGGCAGATGAACGTAGATCTCGGTCCACCGACACTTGTCTGCCTTCAACGGTGCCGGTTCCAGTCAAAGGGATCTTGAAAGGCAAAATACTACGAGCTACTGGTCTTCAAACTAGCAGAGCGCTCGCTCCAAATGCATTCGTCAGGGTGTCTTTCGTCGAATCTGGTGATGCAACACATGCGAGTGCCATGCTTCGATGCAAGGAGACCCTATCAACCACAGGTATCGTTCGTGGATCCGTCAATCCCGTGTGGAGTGAAGATCCGCTGAGTGAGCTTGGTGACAATCAGCGAGACAGTAGTTCACGTGAGGGTAGCACAGATGAGTTTCAGCTTGAGCTACTTCCACGAGTTATGGCACCTGCAACCAAACCTGCGTGGCATCAACTTCCAGGAGACGTGCTTTTCACGGTTTTCTCAGCATCTAGATCTGATAGCTCTCGTAATGGAGCAAACGAACACATCGGTCAGGCAACAGTACCGTTGCGAAGTCTCTTGCAGGATTTAATGACCACCTCCCCCTTCACAACGCGTGTGCTCGAACTTCGATCTCGCAGCGGAAGGCGTCTCGGGTACGGGAATACTTCAACAAGAAGTCTTTTTGACGATGATAGAGCTGAAGCTCCTACCCTGATCGTCTCGTTCCGGTTTACCCCAATATACGAAAGCAAGACAAAGCAAAAAGTGTCTCGATCACTGAGTAAGGTTTCCAACAGGTCAAGGCTAGATAATCAAGTAGCCCCCGCTAAATCTTCGTCGCTAGTTAGCGCGCGACAGGATAAAAAAGCTCGAAGTGCAAAACTAACAGCACCAGCTCAAACAAGTAGCAGCTGCATCAATCGTCGACTGTTTGAGAAGCAGGTCGCGAAGGACAATCGATCTTTTGCTAAGAGATTAGAGTGGAAAGATGCTCGACGCACTCGTCAATCGGCCCAAGCTAAGACTCAAGAAAAGAAAAAGGTGACGCTACCTCAGCACGGAGCTAGAAAGCACGATCATAAAGCGTCTTCAGGGATCAATCGGACGAAGTACGTGCAACAGGTTGCTGCAGAGAACAAAGCGATTGGCAAACGCCTGCAGAATATCCTCGGTAGCGATGAAGGAGCTCGCAATCCAGAAAAGTTTTCGAGTTGGGCAGCGGCAGAACCAAAGGACAGCACAAACGGTGACTACATGTATCGCGATAAGGCGCATGCTCAGGACAAACGTTGGCAACGGCAGGTCGAGCTCGACTTCCTCATGGAAAAGGCTCAGACCAAGTACCAGCAACAAAATCAAATAGTGGAGGAAGTCATGGAGCTTCAGGAATCTGTTAGAGCACTCAAGACTCAAGTGGGTACGCTAAACAAGAGCGTCGTGCGCTTGGAGATCCTCAACAAAAAGGATCAACATGTCCGCGACTGTCTTCTTCGCGCCACTACTGCGTCAGGAAGCTCAACAGTGAAGGCATCACCACGACAGCCAATAACGCTTAGCAAAAGCTCGTCCCGGGCAGCAACACAGAGCTGCAGGAATCCCGTAGAAGATGGCGATAGCTCAGGAAAGCATCGCAAAGAGCAGGAATGGGAGCTTCTAACTCAACACCGAGATCGCCTGCACGCAGATAAGCAAAAACTGAGCCAAGATTTGAAGGCACTTCACCAGCAAGAACTCGATCTCGACAATGAGATCAATGATCAGCAGTCCAAGTGGGAAGTAGCGATAGCGACGCAGCTCTTTCATCGTCAAATGGATAAAAGGAATGTTGTCCAAGCTCAGAAAGCAGTTCAAGAGATGAAGAGGAGGCAAAAAGCCTTGGAACTTTCACGTGAAGAAGAAGAGCAATGGAAGTGCTATCAAGCTCACCAAGAACTCACACAGCTGCAGATTGCTATTCAGGTGCTGCGAGATCAACGAGGTGAGGAACCTCATCGTTTGGCTGCAACGCGAGCATCAAGTTCATCTTCGACTGCAGTTTGCGACTATCTCACGAAAAAGACGGAAAAGCAGAAGAGTAAGCTGATGCAGCTCCAAGCCGAAGTTGAGCAGCGACGAAGAGACTACGAGGCAATGGTCATTAGTGGTGGGAACGAGAGTATGAGGAAGCGCGTACAAGAGCTGCAAAAGTTGGTGTTCCTGTGCAAAGCGCAAGCTACCCACGTGAAGCAAGCCGAACGACTTGCTCAGCGCAAAGGTGAGCACGTGGGCATAGACTTCCAGCGACGCATGTTCAACGAACAAACTGAAACAGAGATTGTATTGAAGAGACCTCATAAGCAGTAAGAAATAAGTGCAATCTAAGCTAACGATGGGTTGTGCGTGGGTAGTATCTCTACCAGCCCATGTCACGGCCCAGAATCGCGTAAAGCTTCTCGTTGTACGGGGCGTAGAACGCAGCCAGCTTCGTGCGGACAGCATCGTCGATGGGGTCGTACTTGCGCGTGTTCTTGGCCGAAGTGTCCTTGATGCGGTGGTACGGCAGATCCAGGAAGTTAAATACATTGTCCATGGTGGCCTGTGCATGAACACAACATGACGTGAGTTAGCAACAGCATAACCAACAATAGGATAAATAGCAGCAACGTACGTGAAGCTTCTCGGTGGTCTTGAACTCGTCCAGAGTGAGCAGCAGAACGTTATCCTTTCCGTACGCCTCGATCCATCCCGCGAGCTGCAGCGCGTACAGGCCACGCGCCACGAATGAGTGTGCACCGTGGTCGAAGGCAACACGTTTGCGCATCACCTTTTCATCGAACTCTTCAAAGTCCATGTCCGGGTGCACACCAAGTTCCGAGAGCTCCTCAATCTCGTCGTCGACGATCTGCTCAAAACTACGGCTCTTGAGGTGGTGGTGACCACGGTTGCGCAACTGCTTCTCGGAGCCCTCCGTGTCAGCAGTCATTGAATAGTGTGAGTACGCACGCTCCACAGGGTTGCGCATAATAGCCAGGATCTTGCGACAGTGCGGGATCACCTGCTTCATGCGGTCGATCACCACCTTGCCGCCGAGCATGTAGCTGGGCGTAGCCTCACCCGACATCAGTGACGGGAATCGGTACAGAATCTTCCGCTCCAGGAAGGTGTCCTCGTAGTGGCGGAGGTGCTTCTTGGCACCCTCGGGCGTGGAAGGATCGGGCAGCTCCTTGTTCCAGCGCCAGTCGAAGTAGTGGGTCTCCTTGCGCTTGGCGGGCCACACGAGGTCGTGCTGCAAGATGTAGTCGTATAGCGACGTGGTGCCAGCCTTCTGCGAGCCGATGACAACGAAGGAGGGCGGCACGCGCTTGCCGTAGTCCGTCGACAAGTCCACCGAGCGGCGCGTTTGCCACATCACCGTGTCCTTCTCGAGCTCGATACGGTTGAGCGGGAAGCCCTCGTCAACGTAGTCGAAAATCATGTGCACACGGTGCTGGTCCCAGTTGTTCTTGACGCGGTGGCGGCTGATGTTGTTGAGCTCGTAGAGATTGCCTTGCTTGAACTCGTAGCGCTGCATGCTCTGGTCGTTGGGGCCCACCATGAATTCGATGTCGGGGCTCGTGAACACAGGGATGTGCATGCGGTGCGTGAAGTGCACCCACGACCCAGTGTCGTGGTGGACGGGGATGTCCGCTCCGGGCGGCATGGACGCCAAGATGCAGCGCACGACGCGGTCCATGGGGATGTCGATCTGCTCGAAGATGGGGGCGAGCTCCTTCTGCCACGAGTGGAACCACGGGAACGTGAAGACGTTCTTGAGGTAGTCGTCGCAGAAGATGAAGGCCACTTTGCCAATGCCCCACGTGTCGTGGCCAGCTCGACGCACAGGCACATTGTCCTTCTGGGTGGCCGGGTCCCATAGAGCGCGTCCCTCCGCGAGGATCCGCTTCTGTAGCAACGAGATGTCGATGTTCTCTTGGCGAGGCACCACCATGGCCAAGTCCTTGGCCACTTCTTGGGGCAGCTCCTGCATCGGCACCTTCTTGTGTCTGGCATTGCACGAAATGTTAGCGAATTGACATATTGTGACACATGAAGTGCTTGGATACTCACTCGAGAGGCACGTGGGTGAAGGCGGTCATGGCGTTGAGGGCGATGGGAAAGAGGGTGCAGGTGGTCAAGGCGCGGTGAGGCTGGTGGGGACACTCGGGGGCACGCGCTGCGGACCAGCAGATCAAGCACGTCTCCTATGTAGCCGGCAACGTCAGACTACGATGCACCACACGACGTCTACACCGAATAGGTGTACACATCGTGTGGTGCAGAGCTAGTGTCTCGAAATGATTGAAGTGGGAGCATTTACCTAACCGGTCGGGTTCTCAGTTAGTAGAGCGAAAGAACTGGTGAGCAATAAGTTGTTGCCAACAACAATGGCGGCCCGACACTGTTGACTGCGTATGCTGCCATTATTGTCATCAAGCCTAGCATAATCACAGCATACCCACTCACATCCACGGTGAATTCCCACAAGGGAGTGCTGCAATCGTATATTTCCTTCTTTGCATGCCTGAATCCATGATTCATGCAGACGCAGTTTCATTGTCGTCCACTTCTCGTTATGGAATTCACCGAGCAAGCCACTACGTTTCTACGACGAACTGGAAATGACATTACCTTATATTGTTATCACACTCAGTACTTGAGCTTTCATTTACGGAAAGAGTATTTGGTTGAGTACACATTGTATTTGTTCCACCAGTTGTAGACTATCAGACAGAGTGGTGCTTTTCCGAGCAGGAGAATACCCCAGAGTGTGAGTAAATCCAACAATCCACAACTCTTCATTTACGTTGCATCCGATAAGCTCGATATCGATCCAAATTCTGGCAAATGCTCTGAGGACAGACCCCACGCTAAATAACATGCAGATGAACGGTCCGAAGCTACTTGCGATTCGGCACCCGCAATCTCAAATGAACGGGTACTCGTCGATCTTATCCAGGACTTGTTTAGAGTTGTCTCTCGAACTAGTCCCTCGTGGTGATGTAGCTGTAACTTTTCGTTTCTTTATACAACTTAAGTATCGCTATCCAACTCCACGTTCGAGTAGACACTGCCTCAAGAAGAGCGTGGGCTGCTTGATCAAACACTGCGCTGTAAAGCTCCCTACTACCCTCGGCATCTTCAGGTAGAAGAATTTCTCTCCACAAAATCGGCTCTCCGCAAACCCGCGAACGTTGACTAACTACAAGTAGCAGTCCGATTGGCTGCAGCAACGGGCACCCATCTTGACGTGTAGTTTTTCTCCTACGGACATCGAAGTGGAACACTTCACCGTGGAATCGCACTGAGCACACTCCATCACCTGTTTGGCTATGCTGAATTTTGGTTACTAGATACTTCGAAGGATACGCTCAGGCACAATTGCTCTAAAAGCAGCACCACAAAAGGATAGGATCAGCAGACGCCGAAGCTTGGTGTCCCGCACACTGATTCGTACTTATCCATGGCGACAGGCAGCTGTGTCCCCTATCCCTGGCGAGGGGCGGAGCGATTGGCTGCCAGCTCGCGTTTTCAAGCGCGCTTCGGGCCGATTTCCGATAGTGCGTGGGGTAATTCAGTCGGTCGCCTTTTAAGCGCTTAAATTGAAGCGTTGGTGTGGTTGGTTCCCAGCGCTCACGGGCCGCGCCCAAGGCCTTGGCAGTCTTTTTGCGGCGCCGTCTTCATCAAGTTTCAATTTTAAGACTAGCAATATGGTACGTTGCGGTGGGCAATGCCACCGATAGAGGAGGGGGCTGTCTGGCCTCGCAATAAGGACCAGTCTACCGAGTGTTCGCTCTTCTTCTCGACAAGAGGACAAAAAGGAATCTCAGGACGACAAAAGCAGGTCAAACTACGGGACGCAACAGTTTGCAGTGCACTGGAACGCAGGACAAAAGAAGAAAAGTGGACACCAAGTAGACTGGAAAACAGGCAGCCGACGTGACAGACCACCCAGACGCAGGCTCGACACCATGCAGAATTGCTAACAGGTTGCTCTGTGCTGTGTGAACTCGTGCAGGGTATTGATCTTGTCGCTGGTGGCAAGGTCGTCGGCAAGAAGAACCGCACGAACCCCAAGTCGGACAATGTGTACCTGAACCTCCTCGTTCGCGTACGTCTACAGCTGCTCGACAGGAGAAATGAGCGGAAAGTCTGATCATGTTTTCTATGACTTCTGCAGCTGTACCGTTTCCTGGCTCGTCGTACGGACGCCAAGTTCAACGACATCGTGCTGCGTCGTCTCTACCAGAGCAACACCAACCAGGCTCCTCTGTCCCTGGGCAAGGTCGCTCGCTTCATGAAGAAGCACGAGGGCAAGATCGCCGTCGTGGTGGCCACGGTCACGGACGACATCCGTCTCCTGAACGTCCCCAAGCTCTCGGTGTGCGCTCTTAACTTCACTGAGGCCGCCCGTGCCCGCATCGTCAAGAACGGCGGTGAGTGCCTGAGCTTCGACCAGCTGGCTCTGCGTGCCCCCAAGGGCGCCAACACGGTCCTGCTCCGCGGTGCCCGCAAGGCCCGTGGCGTGTACGCTCACTTCGGCCACAAGTCGACCCTCGAGTCGGTGCACACGCACGACCACGTCAAGCCGTACGTCCGCAGCAAGGGCCGCAAGTTCGAGCAGGCCCGTGGCCGCAGGAAATCGCGTGGCTTCAAGGTGTAAGCGGCTTAGCCACGAACACTCTGAAACCAGGCTTTCTCTGTCTTGTATACTCCAGGCGTGGGTGGCATGGACGGTCGCCTCCGTGTGGCGGGTGGAGCGGTGGTAGCAACAGTTTTGCTAGGAGCTGTTGTGGGCTGGTGGCAGGTTTGTCCTGCTACTTGGCGCCGCTGCTGCAGTCGTGGAGACGGCTTCTTGCTTCTCAGCGGTTGGAATAAACAAACCCAGGGAATAAAATTGAGACGCGCACCATATTGCTCTTAACTGTTGGTTTACATGCCACAAGGATCATTTGCACATGCGTCTTACAGTACCCCGCAAACGTTTGGCTGCATTACCATTGCAATTAATCTGAACAACGTGAAGAGCTTTCCGAAGTGAAAGGCTAACTCATTTTCGACGCGAGAGAATGTACTTGAGCTTGGCAACGATTTCGGCTGTTCAGGTTGAAGTCACATGACAAAGTTGTCGTTAGTCGGTCCAGTATTCCTCATCAAACAGTTTTTCCACTGAAGTACGTACCGCACTCATACGGCGAGTCCGCTGTGTAGTCTGTAATGATCTCCTCGATGCTGTCCTTGAAGTAGATCTGGAACTCGGACGGGTCCTGGTTGAAACGCACCCATACCACGCCAGACATAGGTCTCTCCGCCTGCAATCCACGACAAAGACCACAACAGCGCCCGACAGGCATCAGTACGACTCGCACCAACACGTTCGAACTTGCGCAGCAACACGTACGATCTTGGTGGACTTGCTTGATGTGATGACACGCTCTCCCACTTTGCGGTTGTAGATCTTGTTGAGATCGATACCAAGCATACGCTGCTGCTTTTTGCCGTACTTGTTCTTCTTGATAACGTGCCATTCCTTGAACATTGCAGCAGTAACATCGTTGAACATGAATGTCTCCGGAGGCGGCCGGGAGCGACTGTCGACATTGGCCGTTTCCTCCACAGCTGACGGAGCGGGAGCAGAGATCTGAGGCGCATCGGCAAAGATTTCTAAAGCAGGCAGGAGTACAACACACGTTTGAGTCATCACTATCAACGCAGCAAGTATCGATAGCAACAGCTTACTCGTAGCAAGAGTCACTTCATGAAGATTGAGTGGCCGCAACTTGGTGTGCATATCGATCTCATCGCTCGCGAGGTCGAGGCGTTCGCGGTCTACCTCACTGATCTTGAGCACATACAGTTCCTGGAACAGCTGGAGCCGGTGCTTCTTGTTGAGAGTTGGGAGCAAATCTTGGCCTACTGTCGTGCCGTCAATGGCCACCACTGTGTAGTCATCACTCTTAGGCCTACACCGATCCGAAAGCAACACAAGACACATAAACAAATCGCCCCAAAACCATCGTTGATAATTCGCCGCACATGAAAATCTTAAGGAAGGCCTTGTCGTTGGGCAGCGGGGCCTTAGCAGCAGCAGCGCTCGGTTTGGCAGTTGCAGCTGGGGCAGCAACATCTAAAAAATAAAATAAAAAACGAACATGGATGAGCTGCTATCGTACGATGAACCGAGCCACCACACGCAAGAACGTCAACATACCTGGCGGGGCATCACCCGTAGGCGGGCACGCATCCGGCCGCTCACACAGGCAATACTCATGACCGCCAGCATCGCCAAAGTTTTTAATCTTCCGAGACCGATCAAGCGCTACAAGAAACAATCAACCAGTCAACCACCAGGTCATGTTCCCCAAATACCAGCACCAAATCCATCGCCACAAACCTGGGAAGTCCTCATCTGGAATGCCGTCCGAGTCGTGCAATCGAAGCTCATAACACTCAGGGTGGCCGTAATACAGCGCCGGCTGACGAGTCTCCACCTGGTGCACACGCAGCAGCTCCTGGATCGCTTCATCCACCGTCGACACGTCGTACAGCTACACAAAAAACACAAGAAACTCATCAACACCGCTCTCTTCCTCCCCCCTCCAACCACTTACATCAATCTTCATCTCGTCCCTCGTGGGCAAGTAGATGGTCAGATGCAGCACTGCGCCTCCATCTGCGCCCATGGCGGGCGGCCTGGCGCCCACC
>JAHWLE010000267.1:0-28832 GCA_024679135.1 Phytophthora foliorum | reverse complement strand
TTGGAAACGACGTCTTGGTATTCCTTAACCAAGGGGTAATACGGATCCGAGCGATCCTTCAGGATCGCCCATCCACTTCGCGCGCTAAGCGCTTGGTTCGTGTCCTCAAGGACCGCTTCGTCCATAAGCGACGATGGGTTCAACTCATCTTCAGGCCGTATGATGGCGACCACGGCTTACTCGCCCGCCTTTAAATTAAGGCCTCGCCGAACTCGGCAATGGACATCTCGTCCAGCTCCAACAGAGCGTCTACGGCGGGAATAGCCTCCAGGCTAACGTCGCCATCGACCTCATCGGTCACTCCATTAACGAGTGTATATAGCTGTTCGCTATCCACTCTCGACACTTCATGTGTCAGGGCAGACGCTCTGCGTCTCGCAGCCGTCACACGGCGTTGCTGCCGTCTCCTCGCGGAAACCGTACGCCTCAGAGAGGCCAGAATATTCCCACCATCGGTGTCTACAGGTGTCTCCACCTCTTGGCGCTCCAACGGAGCCTCGATGTCAGTATCGATATCCGGCGAAGAGCTGCATGACTCGCAGCCCCCACCCAGTGGGTAATGTGCCACTCCACACGCATCGCAAGGGCTCCGCCCGTGATGCCTCGGCTCGTCGCGGACCGCGCCTTCGTTGGCGCGCAGCAGGTCTTCGCCTTCGTGGTGTCCACCGCTCAACGTATAACGTGCCGCTCCACGCGCATCATCAGGGCCATGCCCACGATGCCTCGGCACCTGGTCGACCATGCCATCCTCGGCATGCAGCGAGAGCTCGTTCTCGCAACGAGTTCCGCTCAGCGGATTGCGTGCCACTCCACGTACAGCCCACGAGCTGTGCTCGGGACTCTTGTCCACGACATCGTTGGTGTCCATTAACTCAGACACACCGATGTCCAGCACGTTGACCGACTCGGTCCAGAGCTCGCGCCAATAGCGCTTTTGCTTCCTAGAAGAGGTGGGTTCATGACTCGCCAAAGCTCCACCGGGAGGCAAGCGCGTAGCGTCTAAGGTCTTAGACCTCCAATCAATCCATGGTTCATGGCGTTCCAGCCATGCCATGCCCAGGATGAGATCATATCTCGAATCCAGGTCAAGGACCAGACAGCGTTCGACGCTATCGAAGTCCAGCAACTTCACAGAAACCTTGGGCACCGTAACACGGGTCCCCGTCGCGAGACGGACAGTGATAACATCACTCGTACGCGCTGCCAGCGCCTCAGCATACTGCTGACTCCCATCCATCGTGGAGCGCCGAGCGTAATTGCCCGACGCTCCCGAATCGATCAATATCGTCCACGGCTTGTCAAAGCCCTTCACGGTCGCCTCAACGACCAGCAAGCCCGGCTTGCATTCACGTTCCGCGTTAAAGAGCACGGTGCTGTTCGAGGCTAAGCCCTGCTGACCTCCTCCCTGAGGCTCAACAGAACTTAATTCTGCCCCAGTAGGCCGCCCCGCGCCTACTGAGCGTTGGCGTTTCCCTGCCCCGGGCCAGATTTCTGGTTAGAAGCAGGGCTTCGACTCGCGGGAGTCTGGCGCTGTTTGCGCAGCGGGCAACCTGGGCGTAGGTGCTCCCACACGCATTGCATCTGCGGATGCCTATGCGCTGCTCGGCAGCGAGAAGCTCGGCTTCTTCATCTTCAGCATAGCTGAGGTCCATTGGCTCGGGGCCGCTCGATGAGTCTGAAGCTCCGGACGAGCTCGTCTGCGACGTACTCCACCCGAGCCGGGCCGACTTAAAGTTGAACTCGGCGTTCAACGCCACGTTCACAGCCTCTTCAAAAGAGGTGGGGTGAACCCGGAATACTTCCGTCCTGGCCACGCCAGTGCAGAGACCTTCCATGAAGATGGCCACCCTGACTGCCTCGGGAAGAGGGTCCGCAGCCATACCGGCTACTAGAATTCTCAACTCTTGGACGAAGTCCACCAATTCCTTCTTTCCTTGGCGGGTAGCAAGGAAACGTGACCTCACGCGATATGCCTGGTTAGGCGGCGAGAATACTCGTGACAGCTGTAGTTTGAGCTGTTCACAGGAGGGGAACGCGGTGTCTACCGATGTCCCACACGTCAAGGCCCACTCTCGGGCTCGGCCACCGAGCTTAGAGATTGCCAGCGCCACGCGCTGTTGCTCGGTTTGGACTATGGCGGATGCCATGGCCATCTCGACCTCTCTGGTCCAGAGCAGGAGGTTCTCTCCTTCCTTGCCCTCAAAGGTCATAGCAGGTTTCACCCCATATTCTGAGGGCTAAGCCATTGGGCTGTTTCTTATAAAGTAGCTCATATGGAGACTTCATTCCCAGCCCAGCCATTGGTAGACGATTAGTGACGTCTACGATGTATAGTAGGGCCCCAGGCCACCACGTCGCTGTCATGTTGGCTCCTTGACGAGCGCAACGGACACCAGCCATCACGGTCTGGTGCGAGCACTCAGCGCTACCATTCTCTTCCTGAGATTCAACATTTGAACTCTAAAATTCTAATCCGAGTTTAATACACATTTTAGAAACTTCTGTATTTAGGAATTCAGTTTCTCCGTCCGTCCTTATCGTACAAACCTTATACGGAAATTGGACAGACAATTTCTTTAATAAGTCTCTTATTTCCCCAGGAACCTCTTTTAAGGACTTAACGACAAAATACCATTTATAGGCAGTTGCGTCATCCACAACCTCTAGAGCATACCGATAACCGAAAGAGCCAGACCTGCAGAGTCCATACGGAGTGTATGCAACGGCCCAGCCGTTTAAGTTCCCACCATGTTTCGGTAGGACATTCGTCTGTCCTTCATGTGAGCACAGGTCTTACAGAAGAATGTCACTTCCTCAAGCTCAGAATACGGGACGTGTGGTAGTCCCTCAATCTTCTGGTTACTTATAGTACTAATTAGGCGTTCTTTACCTAGATGCCCTAATCTTAAATGCCACTCTTTGAGGGTGTTGCCATATTTAGTACTTTGAGTACTATCGATACTCGCCTCGATTGGCTTTACACTTGGAAGATAGTAAACTTCACCTTTTGCTACGGCCGCAATGAGTAGTTTCAGGTTTTTTCCTAAAAAGAACAGGAATTCTCCCGAGTTGGACTGAATGTGCCTGTATCCTTGCTTGGCCAAATAGTATGCACCCAAACGATTGCAATCGCACTCACGGTCATATGAAATATCCGTTAACTGTAGCACACTTAAACTTCCTCGTGGGTTCAAAACGTGAAGCTTTATTGAGCCCTTATGAGTACTATGTGAAACGGTGCTGTTACCGTACGTGAAAGTGTGGCCGCGAGCAAGCTGCAAGCTTCCTTGAAACCAGCCTCGGTCTGGCGTTATAGCTCGACCTGCACCCGTATCAACCACCACATATCACTCGTTAGAGTTACCCTTTTAAAGCCCTCAAATAAGCAGTATTCGCTTTACGTACCTCATCTTCAATTCCGTCCATACTTTGTGGTGGGGTTTGAGCAGTGTTACCGCTGTCGTTGAAGCCCTCATGGTAAGCAAGATCGAGACTCTCAATGTCGTCCATGACAGCATCGTCTGCGCAAGTTTCCAGTAGGGTCCTTCCTTCTTTATGTTTCTTTCCCTCGCTTACCACTGCCTTATGGTGTTGATCGTGGTGGTCTTGGTCATTTTTGCCCTTTTAACGCCTGGAGCCGTGTTCATGTCAGTCCTAAATAGCGGTCCGCCCACCCGGTTAGGATCTCTGTCCGCTGCTTTTATTGGGCAGTCCGGCTTGAATTGACCTACTTGCAAACAGAAAAGCACTTTCCACCCTCGCTTCCACCCACTTTGCGTTTCTGCCCTTGTTTCACCCGCACAGTGTTCATGGCAACAGGTTGGGTTTTATCCATAAGACCAACTTCCTTCTTTGATTTGTCGCCAAAGATTCTGCGCAGGGCCCCCTCGATTTGGTCGACGTTAAAGTCCTCCTTTTTCATGGAGATGGAGGACGCCTAGAAATCGCTCGGCAGCTACGAAAGTACCTCCACACAGAGCCACAGGAAGTCGGCCGTAAGTACCTTTGCTTCAGGTTGCCTCTTTTCAAGCATCTTCGTTTTCTACTCATAGTCGAGCTGATTGACGTGTGTCAACAGCTTATCCTTCCACATAGTGTAGGATTTCCCATTGAACTTCTCGAGACCGCCGCCAGACTTAGCATCGGCAGTCATAGCTCCGTAGGGTTCTTAAAATGTTGCGTACAAACGCAGCCAGGTTGTTGTTGTGTAATGCCGTCAGTTTCGGAAGTGAGATGGCCACATGCCATCTCTCCGTCGCATCCCTCGGCATTCATTAGGTGGGCACGCTGGCCTCTTTCACCCTTTGACTGGTGTTGAGTGACCACAACCTTTATAACCAATAGAACCATCTTCCTCAGAGATATTAGCCTATCCCCTGTACGTAAGTTTGCAGTATACAAACCCACAAATATTGCGGTTCAACAGTAGGGTATGTGCGCGCCAACTTATTTCTGGACTAGGATGGATCGTAGGTTTTTTATAGTGGAATTGGATATAGTGAAACTAAGTGTAATCTAGAATTACTGGATAAGTTTCCCATAGTCAGGAGTTGAAGTGGTATAAGTTGCTCCGCTCTGCGTTAGCGGCAGTGCTAGGAATAGCTGCACTCGGTGAGTGCTCTGAATAGCAGCACTCTGTTCGGTGGCCACATAGCTACATTCTCAAGAAGCGCATCCACCACGATACGGCGCGCTGCCCGTGGGCTTGACACGCCCTCAGGGACGATGGGCCAAGAGCTAGCCGCAGAAAGGTACTTTGCGGAGTTTCCGGAGTCCGCAGGACTGTCGTCGGCTGCGTTAAATGCAATGCATAGCTCTATTGTTAAGGAAACTAGCTTGCCTACGCAGAATTTTTACTCTTTACTAACAGCGTTCTCTATATTCTTGCAAACTAAAAATAGTTTAAGACCACGTGCATGTGATGGTATGTTAGCCAAATCAATGGCGCTAGGCTACCTCTCTCAAACCCTCAACATGCTTCGGGAGCGGTATCCAAGCTCGCTCACGGATTCACAGCGCATTGCAAAAATCCGGGAGACCATGGCGGGCAATATCGAAGAGCGCAACTTACGGACAAATGTCCAAACAAACAATACACCGGGCTGAACTGTCAAATATGTGTGTGTATTAGTTAAACATTTAGTTGTGCACGCAGAAGTGGCTACAGGACTGAAATCTGTTCACGACGCTGCGCATCTCAACATGATGTGGCACACGTGGATCATTATCAAAAGTGACAACAACTGGGTTACTCTTTTCAAAACAACTGTTAGCAGGAGTGACTAATCGTCAGTTTATTCGTCAATTCTGGATTGAGCTCACAGCCCTGCATTCGGTGGACGGACACGTTGGGATCCGTACTGGCCGGTTCTCTCCAGCAAGCGGTCACGGGTCTTCCACAACAGGTCTTCCACAACACGAAGCACCGCATGAGCAAGATGCCTGTGAGCCGCTCATCTCACCCCGCGGTCGTAGTTACGTCCAGGTCGCGTGGATGCCGACATTATGTGATGTTTGCTGCTTATACTTGTTTGTTGCTTATACTCTGGTATTATTTGTTGCTGGTGGTTAGAGTGGCTACTTTGTTTTTGGCGGCTTCGATCTTACAAGAATTTGCCTCCACAACGAAGGAAGAGTTAGGCGAGCAGTCTTCAGCGCACATATGGCGGCAACAACCCCCGGCTCAGCTAGAGCCTCTCCATTTCGATGGCTGTTGTCGTCTATGAGGAACCTCGATGAGGCTGACGATGCTTCGAATGGAGCAGTGAAAGCGTGGGTGATACAGCTGGCGCGCACCCTCAAGCAGGTCGCTATGCGTCGGCGCAGCGGTGTGGAAACGAAGTCCGGCGCCTTCAAACCCAGGGAGAAGACAACAAGAAAGCAGCAGGGGGGTCCCAAGATGTGGTCTGCTGTCATAAAAGGTATTGAATATCTTGTATTGTTCTGATTACCTTTTTCTCATTGTGCTTGGTATTGGTTGCACTCATTCGCCTCTGTGTATGGTAATTCAAAAGCTATATAACTGCACGATTGCAGAGTCCGGTGGGGGAAAGGATGCAGTATCATGCTCGGTCAAACTTGTGAAAGGACATTCTCCGACAACGTACGCGCCCGGGTTTATCTTAGCGGTAATATTTCCGCTGGGTTGTTGAGCAGAACACCGGGCGGCGTGGTGGCCATCAGCTATTCCGCATACACGGCATTCGTAGCGCTTTCGAGGTTTCTTCATTGATCCGGTGACTAAATGCAACGCAAGATAATTGGGTTCCTATCCTCGAGTGTGATGTCACACATGTGAAAACGCCCTCGTATAACGGGATTTGTCTTGTGGTGATAGGAAAGGGCTGTGACTGGAAAATATCCCCGTTGCGATTGCTTTTGCCCACAAAGAAACTAACGAAACTTTCGAGTGGTTCTTAGCCAACTGCGTGACTGCTGGATTGGTATTGTCCGATAAAGTTGTCTTCAGTGACCGTGGAAAGCAGCGTGGGGCCCAAATGCAACTGGCAAATCGAAGTGTACAAGTGAACCTAAAGTTTTGTACGCTTCACATTTTTTATTATGTATGCGATAGGTTCCGCTCCGTCGACTCCAATATTGAACGCATCAGACCCTATGTTTTCCGGCTCCAGGCAACCACTACATTGCTTGAATATCAAGAGGCAATCACATCAATTTGCGAGGCCTTCTCAGCTATTGTACTCGACATTAGTCATTGGACCAAAACGTAGGCGCAGTTATTTCCATTTAGATGTTAAAAAACCTATATCGACATTTAGATATAGGGTGCAACCGCATGTTTAGATTCTAAAAACGTGGTTAAAACAGGCCAATTCGCAGCGGTTTTGGCGCTACGAGCGATTTAAAAATACGCCTCGGAATCTGCGTTTGAGATGGAAAAGGGTTGAGCTTCAGGGGTGCATTTGATTGGCAGTTGCTGATAAGCATGTGGATTTTTCAAAAAAAGGACAAGCGGTGACCTGTGTTGGTCAATCGCATCGGAACAGACTGAATGTAATGAGACAGGCCACTATGCATTCCCAGTGGTATTAAAGCTGATCTTCTAGCGCCATCAGCCGAGTTTCTGTATCTTCACGCCCTCGTTCGACGTACATGTTCTCAAAGCCTTGCGCATGAAGGTAGACGTCTATCCAATTCTCTCGCGCGATAGCGTCAAGGCCATGGAGCACCTTGTCGACAGCGTCGTTCGTATTTTTGGGAGGATCCATTGCGATCCTGCCCTTGACCGTAGCCCAGATGAGCTCGATCGGTTGCAGCTCCGGGTGATACGGTGGGGTATACAGCAGGTAATGTCCGTAGCGTGAAGCAGTCTCTTGAGCCTCGTGCACAGGCTTTTCTTTAAGCGGGGTTATCTACTCCACCAATCTAGCTTTCGTCTCACTGAAGCTAAACTGCACGCCTACAAATATACCATTTAAATATTAGTAAAAACAAATAATAATAAAATATTCATCCCTTTTGCTGTCAGCCACGCGTGCATACCAGCACGATTCCAGCCCATGGCTGGGCTTTTATTCGTTTGGTGCTTATGATAAGAAGCCCCATCCATGTGAATTGTACAGGCTCCATGCTGGGAAGCCATCGTCACACACAATCTCTCAAACCACCGGTCGAACTTTTCTGTGTCCAAGTTGCCGTGGTAATCCACGTCCTCATCGAGCTCGTCTTTTTTCTTTTCAGCGTAGAGTTCCAGCATTTAATCGAATTTTCTACAAAGTCAGCCTCCACCCTTCCACCTACGAACGAAACAAAGCCTGCAGCTATTATACAAGCACTAACATTTTTTTTAGTTATATGCAATAATAAAGTTAGCAAAATCGAGCTCACGTTATTTAATTTAAAAAAAAAAACGTACCGTGCTCCTGTGCCGCTCTTGTTGTAGCGAATTCTGTCTTCGAGAACCCACGTCTTTCCTGAAACGTGGTTCACGTTGTAGAATGACTCGTCCAGGAATACCTCTGTGAGGCGCGGGTTACACTTTCCATATCGAGCTGGTCGCCGGTTTGCTAGTTTTTTCTCTAGATACGTAGCACGGAAAAGTACATTGCCAGCCCCATCAGCATTTACATGCCTTTTCTTACAAACAATGTAGTGAAAGACGAGCTCGTTTAGAAGGCGCTGCATTGTCCGCCTTTCAAGGGTGGCATTCGTCTTGGCTGTAACCTCCAAGATGATTTTGTTGGCGCTCACAGGCTGAACGAGTTTGTTTTGCGTTTTTATTAAGCTGCGGATAACAGGTTCGAGCAGTGCAGGGTCGAACGTGCGCTGTTTACCGCGTTGATATGGCTTGGACTACTTAATAAAAATATAGAGGTTTTGTTATATAGCTGATAAGAAAGGAAAGCATGGGAGATTCGGTAGGTAACCTCGAAATCGGTCAAGTTGTCGGCCTTGTACGCCTCCATGACCGTCGAAACGGTGCCGTGTCCAATCCCAAGACACTGGGCTACAAGTTCCCTGGTTCGGTGGATATTGAAGACCTTCCGGGCGTCTGCATTGTCCATAAACTTGTAGCACCCTCACTATGAGCCTCTTCTGCCCCGGTGTCAGCTCTTCGCGAGTCTCCATCGCGGAATGCGTTTTTTCAACTGCCTAAAAGGTCCTGTACACGTCTAGCTATCAATAGAAGCGACTGGTGGTCTTTAAATAGTCAACCGATAAGAATTAGAGGAGCTATGTCATTTTATCTGGCCTGTTAGAAAGTCTTGGTCCAATGACTTATGTCGATTACAATACCTGGACTGTGAAAAAGGGGGATAAAGAAGAACAGCAGTCGGCAGCGGACTACTTGCAACTAATCCATCCGACAAGCTAGGCAACAGTTTTCTTACGCCACCTGAAGAGAACGCATTGTCCATTGGGTGGCAAGCGACAAATGCTTATGGTCGAAGCTGCCCGCTTTTTTTTTGTGGTCGTACTGCTTGTGCAATAAAAGGCGAAAATAATGCCTTGCGCTTCACCGGTGCTCGTGACCAACCCGTTTTCAGTGCGCTTGTAAAGTACTGCAGTCGTGCCGTAGACACTCTTGCCAAGAAGAAACGTCGTGCTTTCACTTGGTCGGCCAACAGGCACAACGTAACATCACGAGCTAAAGCCATGCTTGTCAAGCAAACTCGAGGTTCACGATCTTGCACAATACATGAAGGTTCAGCTGAATTATTCTATGTAGACGATACAAAGGTCGCTTTGGAAGATGACATCGCTGACCTCAACGATGGTATTGCGCCCGTTGTCAACGTTTCCACTCGAACATACAACGTAAATCTTCATGATGGTACTTGCAGCCGATGCCCAGACCGCGAACACTTTCTGACACTGTGCTGACACATACTGACTACTGTGTACAACAGTTTCAAAAAATCGAGCAGCAAACGTCCGCGCGTTACCGTACTTTCACACGTCGTACACCACAACCGGGTATGCAAACGCATTTCAAGCCGTCGTCATCGCCCTCCCACTGGATTAATTACAGAGAGAAATATTCTCCAACCACCGATGTATAATCAAGCAGGAGGCTCCTCAATCCGATCGAAACGGGACATCGCCAAAACAAATTAACGAATCCCGAGTCGTGGCGAGCCCAAAAGCTCTCGAAACAAGCAGCGAAAGCAATCGCCATGTCAGGAAAATGCTGTCGATGACTCTGACGTTGACAACATACAATCCTTCTTCGAAGTCGAGGGTCCAATAGACAGGAAATCACGATAGAAACGCCCACACTCATCCAATTGTCATAACACTCGGGATCCCGGGTTTAGGCGTACAAACTCCATCAAAAATGGTGCGAGTAAATCGAATCCGCCATTTGGCAATGCTTTTGCAAAAGCACCACGTCTGACACGTTTGATGGCTCTGTTCACCATATGAGGGCTCTGATCAGCGTCAACGTTATCGACAGCTTTTACAGAAGGCCACACGAGCCCGCGCGGAGCTGTAACCTTCGAGGATCGCACTCTGGACCCCACTAAGCTCAGAGAGGCGACGAGCAGAGCACTTACGTATCGAGTCACAGCCCGGAGAGTGCTGTAAGTTAGCTTGTTTCACATACCACGCGCTATATGGATTGGATGCCAGCTTGGTAACGAGGATCTTGTTTTTTTGTTTCATGGGAAGCCGCACACTCCAATTGCAATCATCAGAATCACAAGCCCACTCCTTGACATGACCCGAGGACAATACTTGAGAAATCGACGCGTCTTCATTGAAGGCAAGATCTTTCAGGAATTTTGTGCTCGCAGGTGCCGAGACAAAGTAGTCTCTTGTTATAGTGTCCCTACCGTGCCCAGACATCCAGATTATCTTGCCACGCTCCATGCCTTTTGCAAAATGACTCTTCCGGAGCAAACGGATGCCATTATTAGCGATGCAGCAAGGGAGGTATTCTAGTCCAGGTCATCTTCAACTTGGCGCGCCAATCATATCGCTACTTATTCGTAAACCGACCCCTCCTAAAAAGAGTGACTCACTTGTGGTCACTTTTGATAATGATCCGGCACACGTTCGGCAGAGCCATCGATACCTGCTTCGCTCGTAAGCAGCAGCTTTCTCTTGCAGCATTGGGCGAGCTGTTCCTCCACATCGCGCGTATCAAGACCTCCGTCGTCGATTGCGTGTCTGTCTTCAAGTCCCCTCAGCGATGGCAGCAATGCATGCTCCACGCGTTTGGCTTGCTATTCGTATGCTACGATGATACCTCTTCCCGCTCGTCCCTCGGTATGCTGTATCCGACTTACCTGGTGGACAGACGTATACTCAGGAAGAAGCCGTCGTTTACTGGGAGAGCCTGGAGTAAACGGTTGAGTCAACAGTACAGCCATCACTTAAACGAGAGTGGGAACGGCCAAATGTGGCTAGCTGCAACACAGAAGTCATTCGCGTTACGCTGAAGGAGATGTCACCTACCACCCGCAACACTGTCATACCCAATCTGACGAGTCACTCTCTGCGTCGCGGATCAGCGGCGTGCGCTAATGCGTCTCCAAAGCTGGCCATCCAGTGGATCTCGACTCGGGATGCGTGGCTACTGGAGTCGCTGGCCAAAGCGTTCGCCTACATTGGCACAACAATCAAAGAAGATCAGAGTGTTGGCAATTATTTTAGCTGGATATGAGTCTCCTGACTTACCCGTGGCGACACCGTCGATTCGCGATCTGCAGGAGCGGATATTTGTAGCTGAGTATGGGCAACTGGTTACACTTCGCGATGAGCTTTTCCGGCATGTTTTTAAGTCCCCGATCCCCAGTACAAAGTTGCAGGCGATGTGGTCGATGCTGTGTTCGCCGCGCTGTTGATGCATTTGGATGAAGTCCTGGAAACCATCAGCAGGGCCTCCACGGGCGCACACGCCTCCACGTACTGGAATGAGCTGGAGCGCGGGATTGCTGCGACGAACGCACGCCTGGGGTCGTCCGTGTCCAGTCAAAAGAAAACGAGAACAAAATAAGCGAGCAGAGGCGAAGGCAGCAGTGAACATCATGATGGTACTATATCAGAAGCCGTACGAAGTTCTGGCTGAGCCAACACGAGTCGATGCCGCAGCGTACCAAGCCCTGAAGCACCTGGTCTGGGAGCTAGCGCAATACCTGGACAGCACAGCAAACGAGAAGCTGCGGTCCTTCGATGCGAAGAAGACCACCCGCTGGCGGCTGCTCCGGACGTCATATCCCGACGCGTATCATGCCCTTGGTGGCCAATGCCTAGCGCTGAAATCCAGTGGCTCCGTTGTGGACGTGTGCACACCAGCTTCACACGTGTGGGAAACCGCAGACCTTGCATAAAACGACACACGGTAGCACAACGCACAACACAACACTCAGCAACACAGCCACCAGCAGACGAAGGGCATGCAGCAGCAAAGCTCGCAAACAGCACAAGCACACACACAGCACAAACACATACAGCACAGGCAGGTACATCACAGGCAAGAGACAAGGGATCAAGCTCTATCAGTATGCCCCCGGCTGGATTTGAACCAGCGCCTGGAGGTAAAGCCTCCTGCTCTATCCGCTGAGCTGTGGGGGCGTGGACCGAGATGGAGTGGAGGGAGGCACTCACCGAAATGTTGAAGGCGCTGGCCTGGTGCCCGCCGTGCCGCTGTCATGCTGTCCGCCGCCGTGCTGCTGCTGTTCTCTGGGTCGAAGAACGCTGAATGAGCGACGAGTGGCTGGGGCGGATTTTTCATATTCTGTAAAGTACTGTCGGCTTTTTTTCACCACTGTCCGGAATGAATAATTGGACGTTGATTCGCGAGGTTTTGTGTGTGCGCCACTAGTGTCACCCTATTGCGGGTTTCCGGGTCCCGTTCGGAATTCGCTCATTACTGTTCTCCCGCTGTCTCGTCAATGAAATTCTCGACAATGTCGTCGGAGTCACGAACGATCTCGTCAATCACTTGGAGTTCCTCTAGTCGCTGTACGATATCATTTTTAGGGTCATCAGAGCTATGGGTCTTGTTGGAGTGAGTAAATCCACTAATAACTACCTGTTTGCTGAGATCCTTCTAAGCATTGGTGACCCAACTAATTACGTCTGATCGAGTAGACGGGTAGAGCTGGAATTTTGAACTCTTATCACCCGCGTTATAAACGCGCAATTGCCGGGACAGATGTTGCACCCAGCAGTTTCTTAGCCGCTGCTTGAGTGAGCGAAACCGTGAAATATCGGCAGGCTGGCACACAGACGTCCCTGATGGCACTTTCACCAAGTGCACATTGAGTAGCTCAGCGTGTTGTTGGACTTCTTCAGTCCAGTGGGCTGAGAAATCACCCCCAAAGTACCAGGACAGGTGATGCCTTGTCTCTGCTCGCAAAAGGATAGTCCAGGAAAGAGACAGAGAGATCTGAATTCCACCAAGCAGAGCTGTTGCCATAGATTTGCGCGCCGTTTGTTGTTTGGTCAGTTTTCATGGTAGACCAAAGGGTGCCTCCGAAACCATACTGAGCTATGTAATTGTATGCAGCCTTCTCAGGGATTTTCGACGGTTCTTTTCATAACGTAAAATGGGTCGTACTGCTTGCCGGTTGAGTCCCCGAGAAACATAGCTGTAAAACGCTCTTTGTCCTTCCCGCCGCACCGAACCCAGATGGTTTTCTGCCCATCTTAGTTGACTGTTTGCTTGGTCAAGTATGCAAAGCAAATACCACTTTGACCCGCGTTATAAACTTTCTCAGCGCCAACCTCCAGCGTGGTCTTTTCAACTTTGCGCCAAAAAGCATGGGCTTCTTGTTCCATTACCACAGGAGGCTTCTGCCCTTGCCGTGTCTTGGCGCGAAAGAAATCCCTGCTGCCAGCTCCAGCTTCCCTCAAAAAGTACTTCAGGTACACCTTCCTCGCTAGCGACCTTCTGAGCTTGCAACTACAGCACCAGCCTTGACACCGGGACACCTTCTCCATGAAAGGAATTGACCCATTCTACTAGCCCCTCTTCGCCTGTGGAAGATATGGTGGTGCCTGTGGCTCGCTTTCGCTCTGACTTCAGGCTCGTGGTTGAAGCATATGCTGATATTTCTGTGATGTGCGCCCTGTCTCGTACCCACCGGTAGATTCGCTTGCGCTTGGTTTCACGCTTTGTCGAGGTCAAATGGCTGTAAAACTTGTCGAGTGTAGAAGGCATGTCGTTGTCTTAAAGAAAGTTTATTACATACAATTTCTTTGAATAGGGTTCACACTCGCGTTTGTACGTGTTGACTTTCCGCCCCGCGCCGCCTGGTGCTCACTTTCGACCTCGCCCCATGCTGAAGCTGCTTGGTGCTGGGAAGGACGACGAATGCAAATCGCACTGCGCGGCTTGCTTGCTTGATGTTTCGTAGCGCCTTTGTGTTATATCCAGCACGTGCTGGTGCGAGTAAAAATAGGTATGTCCGTTTCGACAAATGCTCAGCAGTGGTCATTTTCTTTATGGATACATTTCTCTGATTGGCTAGTCCAACTGTCTGGATGTACAAAATGTCCTTATGCACAAATTTTGCACATCCAGACAGTATAACATATAATGTTATAAAGTATAAGGATTTTGAGTTGACGTTAAGTGCGGTTCTTAACCCTCGTGGGACGAAGATTTATTCCGTATCCTACCGAATAAGCGTTTGCCTTGATTAAAGTATATAATGGAAGTCGTCAGACTTAATGCATTACAAGCCGTTTGCAATGGTATGTGAGTTAAAATCTGCGAACCTGCACATACCTTCTGTTTTCGCTGACAAAAAAGCTGCGTTCTGACCGCCAGCTGATGAAATTCGTTCTTCCTACTGGGTGAAAACGATGTGTAAGGATGCGCAGATGTCGCAGAGCTTCTAACAAAAATAACTCCCTCAAACGGATTGGATTTTAGGCTTTGCGCCAAAACGACTGGCCAGCACTCAGTGCGCGCGCTGCGCTTGTGAGTTCGCGCACCAACTTTTCTTCTTCTAAGAACGGCCAGTTCTAGACTAGACGGAAGTAGAAGAAGAACTAGGCTAGAACTTGGCCGAAAGGTTGGTGCGAACGCGTTTCCACGGTAAGATACTATGCTAGAAAGCTACTAACAACCTTACATGCACTGCTTTAGCTAACCTCCTTCTCCTCCTCTTCCCCGTTGCGTTTGCGCTTGCGGAAGCGGATGCGCTTCTTTAGTTCTGGAGGGATGACAGTGCCGTTTACCCAGGTCTGGTGCCAAATCTGCTCGCAAGTCAGCGTGTTTCCGGAGTCTTCTCGGCGAACACGGTTACAAAGAGGTACGTAGCCACCGAAGCGTTCCGTGCATCGCTTGCAGTAGAAGCTGGTCTCAAAGATTTTCTTTTGCGGAGTTGCCATCGCTGAGTCCACCTTGCAAAGGTGCTGGCGACGCTTGTGCTGGCCATTTGCAGTGTAGTAATTCTCTGTGTTTTGGAGCTTGTGTTCACTGGTAGGAATGGGCGTCGAGACCAGGCCTTCGGCGTTCCTGTTGTTTCGAAGGCTTGACGTCGTAACCGCGAGCAGCTCTCGATGCAGACGACGCATGTATTCTGCGTGTGTAGGCACACGCTCGCCCACCTTCTTCATGATCAGCTTGTGGATGATGAAGCCATTGACGACCGCCATGTCAATGAAGCCGAGGAAAAGCTGGCGGTAGTATTTTTGAATGCCACACAGCGCTGAATTGAATACCTCTGCAAACGGAGCTGATCGTGATTGTCGACGCCCCCCATGCCACCGTGATAGTTTGCAATCAGCTGAGGACATGGAACCACTTGACGAACGACTGAACCCTTCTCCTTTCTCAAAACCGTCGCTGGAGAAGTCCCACAACCCGTGCCAATCATACTAACAGGCTTTGAGGCCATCCAGGAAACAGCAATCAACGCGAGGTGGTCTCTGGACTGCGCAATGCGATAGGTGCCACGTGCCATACTTTTCGGGCGCTTCTTTTGCGTGAACTGGAAGTTGGGAGGCCACCCAAGACGGTCATTTCGATGCGTGCCAACGTAGTACAAACCCCGATTGACTAGCGTTAGCGATAGATCACACGACGTATAGAAGTTGTCTCTTATGATGAGCCGCTTACCGGGTTGACCATCCAGTGCTTTAGTGATATTGCGAAGTACTGCTTTCTGTGCGCCTCTTTTTGCCTCCTTCTTAGCCGCCTTCCTTTCGGCTACCGTCCTTGCAGTCTTCGACGCTTCAGAAGCGCCCATGTACACCTCTATTCTGTATAATACAGAACAAGGTACAGAATAACAAAGCGTCCGGTTAGCGTATTCTATATCCTACAGCATACAGAATTAGCCAACTTACCGAGAACAGTATCCTGTTTCGGCGCAGCACGTCATGTAAACCTTGGTGCCGTACTTGTGCGGCTTGTCCTTGTTGTATACGCGAACTGGGTTGAACTTGCTGCGATTCGGAATGGTCCCTTCATCGAAGCTGATGCATGGCCCCAGTCGGTATCCTCGGCGAAACGTTTTCTACAACGCTTGCAGCACTGGCCTCACCTTCCACGCCTTGTCCCTCGTTGTTGCTCCAGTTGTGTTACTTTCAAAATGGAGGTACCGGGTAATGGTCTTGAATAGGTCGCGCGTCATGTATCTGTTGAATGTGCCGCGTGGTATCGCGCCGTCTTCGCCGGTTGACCAGTGTTTATTCAGTCCGTCCGTATGGCTGCACAGGGACCGCGGTATCAAAAGACCTATCACATGAAGAATCTCATGGGCTTTGATGGGCTTGGTTCGCGTCAATTTGTCGATGAGGTACTCGCGTGGCTGGACGGTTTTGCACGGATCCTTTGCTTGAGCTTCCAGTTGTTTGGCACGCTGCGCTTCATGTAATGCGAAACCACAGCTCCTTCGGGACGAAGTAAAAAACATTCCTAGCGGCGAGCGAGCATACGCAGCAGCTGACCTTGTAAGACCAAATGTTCCATTATAAAGATCATCAGCTCCAGCGACTTGTAGATCGGCTATAATCAGTATCATACATACAAGAAAATCACTAGTAAGCAAAGTTGGCATAATAAAGTACAGCATAACCAGTTCGGTACCATACAGATTATATGAAAGTACTGCCACGGCTATTCTGTAGCATACAGACTTACCAGAATGTGCTTCATCATACAAGTCCCATCCTGAGGCAGCCATTGCACGCATTACATCATCATCTTGTTCAAAAAGGCTGCTTTCATCTTCGAAGTCGCTATCCGACTCCACATCACTTTCGTAGTCATCGCCCAACAGCACAGGTGGCTCAACTGCGTCGCCCATGGACTCCACTTCATCTTCAACCTCGAATGGCCGATTGCTCACGTTCACATCATCTTCTGCCACTGGCCCGAACGGCTTTTCAGCTCGCATTGCATCGATAAACTCGTCGCAATTGAAATCATCGATTCCAAGTTCTCTTTCATCCGTCGCAGCCTCGCTCACCGCCTCCTCCTCTTCCACTTCTGAGTCAATGCTACAGCTTGTCTGAGAGGCAGCACTGATGGTGCGAGAAGGCGCCGTCGCAGCCTGAAGTTCTTCATTCGTCTCGATCGCCACTTCATCCACCGCTTCTTCATCTGAGGCTACTTGGTGAGGCATCGAGCTAGATGCACTTGCAACTGGTGGTACCGGAGCTGGTGTCATTGGCAGCATAGCCTCAGCGTTGACTGGGGTGCTAGTAGCTTGATCAGCAGGTTCAGGAGCAGCGTGAGGTTGAACAGGTGCAGTAACAGGAGGGGGGCGTCGTAGCCCTGGTAGCTGTAGCAGGCCAACCTTTCTCACAAACTCCATGACAGCTTCTTCACCTACACACGATCATATAGTTAGCCTCTTACATCGTTGCATTCGCACATGCATAACTTACCAACAAGATAGTCTATCCCTTGTCTTGAGGCATCCAAGCGGCCCTTGACCCCCAGCTTCACGTAGCGGTGGTGACGACTTATTCCTGTCGGCTTGCGCGGCCTCCATCCTACCGCAGTGAGCTCGCGCCAGAACTGCGCAAACGTCTTCTCCCCGGGCCCGCTCATCGTTTCTCGTTTCGTAATGAACGGCGAGGAAGGGGGGAGCGCGCCAGACCTCTCGCAGTTTGATATTGGCTGTTCTGGTAACACTTGAATATCCCTATCTATCTTCCCCTCACAGATCCCCGTGATTTTCAGACCTTTTTACCATCCATACAAATTGCTATGTGCGGGATTTTTTTAGGGTTGACAAGTTAGCTGGATATTATATCCTGTGAAATCGTTTATTCTGTAGGATACAGAATACCGTCCTACGAGGGTTAATAAAGTACCCAGTCGCTCCTAGTGTTCACTCTCTGATATTATATATGGAGAATATATTGCGAAGTGCAGGGTCCATTGAACAAATCTCCTTCAATATCTTATCATGGATCTTCATATTGGTTTTGAGAGCAGTGGATTTGCAGTACATGTACCATAAAATGCTAGACTACAACTACTGATATTAGTTCAACCGTTTCAAAAAAAGGTTCAGATTACTACCAAGTCCTGGTCGATGAGTTAAATCAGTCATTCCACGTTCTCCCTGCTTGTCATCACCATGAGGACTGAGCGCATAAGTATTTCTGTGTCGTTGTACGATGAATCCACCGATGAGCGTCTTAGGCAAATGTGTCAGGATGTTTATGAGCGGGCGCTTAGAGGACGAACACAGGGCCCTGACGAGAATATGCGTTGTGGCGGAGAGAACCCACGGTAAAGGCAGCCGTTGTCGTTAGAGGAGACGGGGGCCGAAGAGGTGGGAAAACGAGAGGAGGAGCTCGAGGGGGAAGAGGACGAAGTGGAGGCTGCAGTGCGAACGATCTTGAGCGAGACGCCTGCGGCTTCTGGCGCCCGCGCAACTAACGCAATCGCTTACGTTGAACTACTTACAGATGATAATCGGAAGAACCCCCTACGCTGAGGGGATCTACGTAGTAGAGCTAGACTCGAGTGCTCCACAGCACCTGCGAAAGATGAACCCCGTCTGAGTGGAGAACCCCGTCGGGTGGAATATGATGAATTTCACCACTACTACCCGAGTTTTCAAATACTGTAGGATATTATCTGTGCTTCTGATATTGGCTCTGTTTTAAATCTTATCATGATATTTAATATAGCGGAAACACAGAATAGTAGACTCAGATTCGAGGGCTTACATTCCAAGACCGATTGCAAGCCCTTCGCAAAACAATTGGTGTGGGCCTTTGGAGTTGTTAGCATGGAGGAGGAGGCTCGCAAGTTGGTGAAGTATACCTTCGCAAATATATTGCACCCGCTGCATCTCGCCTTGGAGGTTTATGTATCAGAGACTCAAGTGAAGCATCACAAGTATGCTTATTGTGCAGAGCATGGTGACGTGAAGAGAGAGGGAGATCCTCAGTGATGCGCTAAAGGAGACGATAGAGGATGTTAAGCTTTCGGAATAGTGTCGCGCGCGACGAGCACAAGCGCCTGCAGGTACTCCCACTCTCAGACAATGAGGTGGATCTGCGGATGTTGAAGCGGCAGGATACTGTTTGCTATCCGTTTCGCGAAAAGGACCAGCAACTTGATGATTTGGCTTCGGCGTAGATGCTAACCGAGTCAAGACAGCAGTGCCTTCTCGAACGATTCTGGGATTTATGCAGAAGGTGATTACAGACAACGACGGATTATCACGGCAACGAAAATCCGGCATATCAAAAACATGTCCATACAAAATACGCGGTTTGTATCCAATCAGGTGTATTTTTTTTAAAGAAAATGTAGCCACTCACTGATGTTTGGTTATGAGTGGTTCTGGTAAGACCACGGCAGCAACAGCCTAATTTACATGCACGTTGGTGCCTTTTATACTGGTCTTCGCGTCATGGAAGCAACAGAGACGCCAAGGAGGAAGCAGAATAGCTATACTATCCGCGAGATGCTTGAAGCAGTGCACTGGATGGAAGCAGTCGGGGTGGAAGAGGTGGTTCGCGAGCTGTCGCATGCTCGCAGTACTATTCATGGGTGGTGGAAGCCAGCAGAAAAGCTGCTGAGCTTCACTGGCCATACCACCTCCCAGTCGCTGAAGGGTCAGGACCACAGGGAGATGTTTCCAGATATCACTGCTGTTGTTACGTCCACAAGGATACGCAGCGAGAAGAGAAGGTAAACTAAGGCCTGTGTTTAAATGTATGCTGTTCTAATATAGCAACTGTAAAAATGCAACATGTAGGCGCTCACAACATGCGGGACGATGGAGTTCATGATGAAGATTGAGCCCGAGTGGGTCGAGGCATACTTGGAGGGTAAGATGAGCGGCATACTTGCGCTGCAACGTATGTAGGAGCGGATTGCAAAGCGGTAACTTATCTGATTTTTATTCATGAATGTAAGTTTTAAATCTACATCTCACTATATTTTGGATTCTTAGTCACGGGCTTTCTTCCCAAAAGCCACAAACGCTGAAACATGCACTGACGACCTAGAGCAAACGCGGGCCGAGTTCGCGCTAGAATTTTGGAGAAGTAGGGGGCGTACGGACCGGAGGGTATGTTAAATGTGGATGACACGGCCTTCAACTTTGTTATTCTCCTGGATCGAATGTGGGTGGGTAGAGGTCGCGTGGACTCAGCGAGGATGGCGAACACGACGAAACATACAGGTCGACCGACATCAGTACTCACGATTCGAGCCGACGGCATGGAATCGTGTATTATTGCATATATTCGTTATTTGTGTTATATTCTGAGTTTAACGTTTTTTTTTTTAAAAAAGCAAAAAGCTGCCAATTTTATTCATTTTGCGTGTCAAACGAGGCGACCGTATCGAGGAAACGGAGCTCGACGTGTACCCAGAGGGTCAGTTCTAGATGATACAAGAAAGCGAGTGGATAGTTGCAGCGATTTGGAAATATTACGTAGAAAAGGCGTCTAAATATGAAGTTGGCGAAGGCCGCTGACAATTGGTCTGGTATCACGGGTGGAAGTTGCAAGGACAGACGGATTCGAGCAATTCGATCAACTTTTGCTGATCGGGATGGCATCGCAGCTAGCACTGTAAGTCGTAGCTTCGAAAAAACTATCCCGCAGTACCCTGAGATTAGCATTTGAATGAATAGCAGTTTTTTGCAAAACATCCGGACTTTTGCAGTAATTTTTATATTGAAACGCTATATTTTAGCCAATCATACTGTTTTTAGTATCGCTACCGGATTTTCCGTCACGTTGCTTAACTATTTTGTTTTTATTAGTGGGGCTCCCTAAGGGCGCGCATTATTTCGATAAAAGCACACTTTTTACAACGAAATTACACCGAACCGGTCTTAGAACGGTTTCTTATACCGGTTTCAGCTCGTTGAATTGTATTTTTAGGACCGAGGCAGTAGTGCACGACGGTTGCAGACTGCAACCTGCAACTTGCAGTACACGAACGACTCAGCTTGCAACTAGTTGCAGTACACGGAAGAGACCAACAATGGATAATCTCGACCCCCAGGATTGGTGCTCGGCAGAACCAGAGCCTTGTGGACTCTATTCGACGCCAAAGCACAGATTATGCAGTACAGCACGGGTTTGCTCTAGTAGTTGACCGGTCTACAAAATATGCAGTAACTTTGATATGCTCGCAAGGAGGAGATAAACGGAGCCATAAACGAGGTGGTTGGACACCTGAAGAAGGCCTTTGAAGCCTCCGAACAAAGAAGACTGGGTGCATGTATCAGCTCACAATAATGAGAAGTTCTGGAGACGGTGTCAGTTTGCGTGTAGCTGGTGACTAGCGCTCTGGGCGCCCGCTACGCGGACGCTGTGTATTTTTGGTTGATGGGGGTAGGTTAGCATCTCCTCTGTGCTGCGGCAGACTTTATTGCTGAATACAAATATTAGGTTATAGAGTGTAACAACGACTCTATAACGAACCATGTGTCAATACATGATTTAGCATTTTTGCAGCACTGCACTGCACTGTGTAGCGAGCCTTACGCTGACTTCGGTTTCTTTGCCGAATCTTAGCAACGCGAGTGCCTACTTGTATGCAATGTTGGAGTACAGTCCGTTTTAATAGTGCCTTGTGAGGTGTTACTGACTCAACCCATAGTGCCACACCTGTCTTTTTTTGTACTTCTGTGCTATGAGTACCATTGTGTAGTACTGATAGCTTCGCCGTACCTTGTCACTAACGTCATATCTTTCGTACTACCATTGCACACTGGCAGCACTGAAGCACTTGTACGCTGCCTACCCTGCGTGCTATACTGTGACTGCGTGCATATACACAGCGCGCGTGTGGAAAATCCCCACACCTCTTATACATTGATGACGCTGTGTCATCTGTACCCGCGCTGTTCACGCTTCCGGCAACTTACAATGCGCTCATAACACACTTAGCCTAATCTGCACTTCGCTGAGTTATGTTGAAGACTTCGCCTTACGATTCGTAATCCCAGTTCGTGATGGTACATTGTGCGCCAGCTAGGTGCTGCTATATTCTTATGGGGGTGTTTGCGCACTGATTTAACCGCGAGTACACTCACAATCACTACTTAGAAAACAGTTAGCAGTGCGCGCGCAGCGGTTAACGCGATTGCTTATCAAAGTTCTGTATGAATACAAAGATGGCGGTCGGTGCGTCTCCACGCCATGACCTATGTGCTTTTGCCATTTCCGTGCTCAACGCAGACGTGCGACCAAGCTTCAAAATTCTATATATACGCGCGCTGCAGTTGTCATAGTGCTCACTCTGAACTGTAGTGCGCGTGCAGTAAACATCATCGCCATTTACCAAGGTGTTCAACAGAGATATGCTACAGCGTGCTGCGCTATCAACCCGTGCGTCTAGGCGTATCTGCACCGTAGGTGTCTAAGATCGCGTCAGTGTATACTGCGCGTCACAGAGAGTGGTTGAAAGTGCGTGTCGCTATATAGTGTATAGCTCACAGCCGGATGTACCAACGTATAGTTTTAGAGTACACAACCACATGGACAATACGGGGGTTGAACACGCGCGCTGAATGGATATAATACTGTATAACCCGCGCTGACTCCGTATACTAATGTATAGCTCGCGCTGACTCTGTATAATAATACTGTATAGGGTGCGCTGAACGCGTATGATAATACTGTATAGCGGGCTGACTGTGTATAATTCCGTATAACGCGCGCTGACGGCGTATAATAATACCGTGTAGCGCGCTGACTGCGTATAATAACACCGTATAGCGCGCTGACTGCGTATAATAAGACTGTATAGCGCGCGCCGAATATGTATAATACTGTACAGCGCAGCCGTAAAAGGTACTACAAAAGCAGCTGCTACTACAACCGCCTGGCAGTCTGTACGCCAGGTTTGGAGCTGCTTTCGTATTTTGCGTACTCACGTCGGAGCAGTCCGCGCGCTTTTCAGCCAATCGGTTGGTTTCGTCGTCCTGCAGAAATGTTTGCCTTTTGGCCAATCAGCGCCGAGGATATGGCCGGGATCGCGCGCCCGATCGCAGTCAACGTGGCAGGTTTGTTCGGTTAAGTTCGATTCTGCCCACTTAGATCCGATTTTAAACCGACACGCTCGGTCATTTTTGTAATTTTGTGCATAGTTTTTTCAGTCAGATCGGGAGTGGCAGGCCGTTGGGTAGGTGGACGCAGTATGGGAAAAGGCAGCCGAACCGTATGCCAACAGACAGGTCCAGGCAGGGAGACGGGAGCTGGACGTACAGACCGACGGACGGAAGGACGGACAGACACCACTCTCGGTTAGGAGATCGGGAACTAGCGCTCTGGGCGCCCTCTACGTGGACGCTGTCTATTTTTGGTTGGTGGGGGTAGGTTAGCGCCTCCACTGCGACGATTTTGAAGCTGTCCCTCTGATACTCAGTTACCAACTCAATCACTAACCCACTCACTCACTCGCTCACTCTTTTGAGAACCAAAAATGTAGTATATTGGACTGAATGCATCACGCTACCTAATTTCGAAAGATCTCTCTGTAGACGATATTTTTGGTGTGTACTCTGCCGTCCTCGTCTATGGCCTCTGGATCAACAGAAATCTTGATAGCCTTCATGGAAGTCACTCTAGACAGCGCCACATTCAGTTGGCCATGCGCGAACATGGGTGATTCGAGGTAAATCCCAACGTGGTGGATCGACTGTCCCTGTGCTTTGTTGATCGTCATCGCGAAGGCGGGAACGACGGGGAACTGCTTACGCTTCAACTTGAATGGGAACGCTTTGTCATCATTCTCGGTGTAAAAGATGATTCGAGGGATGAAAACATTCAAGCCCTGAGAAGGTCCGGACATAACGCATACTTCGATGCTTCGCTCCCATAGTGACACCACACGAAGCTGAGTCCCGTTGCATAGTCCTGCGTCGCCGTTTAGGTTGCGGATCATAATGATCGATGTTCCAACTTTCAAAACAATCCTATGCGGCGGAATACCAGGGAAGTTGAGAGAGTTAAAAAAACTCCTGCTCGAACATGTTCGGGTCCGCCATTCTCTCGAGGGTGTCACTCTTCGTAGTGCCAGTGAGGCGCTCGGCCACCACATCATTGATGCGCCGAACGCTGGCATTGGTCGGCGCCAGAATCGCCCGTTCAACGAAGTACTCGTCCGGCAAGCCATCGGCCCCAACACCCGGATATACAGCATCAATCAACGCGTTGACATTGCGAGTCCGCCGGTCGTCTTCCATCTCGTCCAAGTCGCGATCGTGATATTCGTCTGCAGGAGAAGGGAGATTGAAATTTGGAGGCGGTTCCATACCACTGTTCTCTTCTGATTCTTCGTCCGCCTTGGTAACTGTGTCCCGAGGTTCAGGAATGATGCACATATCCCGGGGAAGGCATATGTCACTCTCACAAATTTCTTCGCTCACAGGGTAACGTCCTTCGCTTATCTGAAGTAAGAACTCGGATAACTCTGCCAACTCGGCTGCACTGGCAGGATCAGGAGTCGTCCGAACGCGCATATTCTCGGCCAGACGCACTTGACGCAAATGTTCCCACAGGAGTGAACTCTTAAAGCAGGCTGCAATGGTCTCTGCCCGCGTTGCATCCTTCAGGACAGGCAAGATCTGGCGATGATCACCGCTGAAAACCATCACCTTCCCCCCGAATGGTTTCAGGTCGTCTTTATGATATCACGGAGCGTCCTGTCGACGGCTTCAATGCAACCTCGATTCATCATCGGAGCTTCGTCCCAGATAATCAGACTGGCATTCCGAATCAACTCCGCTTTCTGACTCTGGAAAGAAAGAGTACAGGCTGAATGCTCAGTTAGCTTAAGCGGTATACGAAACGTCGAGTGAGCGGTGTGTCCTCCTGTCAACAGAGTTGCCGCGATACCACTGGAAGCCACTGCGATGGCAATCTTCCGTTGCATCCGAACTGCCGCAAGTAGCTGCTCCAGCAAAAATGGTTTCCCGGTTCCACCCGGACCGTCCAGAAAGAACAACTTCTCACCACCAACTGGGTGGTTGACAGCCCAAAGCACTTGATCGAAAATTGCTCGCTGGTTGTTGTTCAACGCATCCGCCTGCTCCGCAACATGTTCAAGTTCATTGAGTACGCGTCCAGTTCTTGCTGGACGACTGAAGCGGGTTGACGATCTTCTACTTGTAGGGAGACGTCGTCGTAGGTGTCGAGCTCGGGAAGGCCGTACATCTGCAGCGTCTTGGCATTCGTGGCTAAGTACTGTACCATGTACTTCAAGGTTTTGGATTCTCTATCGAACCCTCTCCTCACGTTCGATATGGCGGATTGCGTCGCTATCCTCGATGCTTCTGACATAGTCCTCCAACATGTGACCCTTGAACTTATCCCAAAGCTTATCTGCGCGAGTAGGGAGCGAGTATACCAATATGATCGCGAAGAGCTGCCTCAGTTGATACGGCTTCTTGACGGCAGAGGCAATGTAACCACTCTTGATCGTCTTCCAGATATCCTAGCGCAAACGCAGCATCTCGAAACGTGGGGTACGTGGTATCACCAACCGTGCGAAGATCAGCGAACGATGTAGGAGAACGCCGGTTACACAGCAGAAGTCGTAGGTAGAAACGATCCGGGTCTTGGGGTGATACGTGGACAATGCGACCCAGTGAGGGCACGTATTGCTTGTATGGCTGCCACCTCTTCTCCACCCACCTGCACTTGGTTGGGACATCCTTGTACAACAGGCCAGCTGTCCCCTCCGGATCGCTCGCACATAGTCTAAAAAACTCGGTCAGCATCGTTCTGTTACCTCTGCGAATCAGATTGTGAAGCCGAGCAGTAGACGCATGGCCACGATATGCGACCATGTTCATGTCCTCCAAGTGAATTGGAAGGTTTACCACAAAATGTGTCGAACCTTGCGTTGAATGCATGAACAGCCGATTGCACGCCTCCACCGGAGAAATGTAGCGTCCTAACAGGTACTGTAGAATCTTGTTGGCTGTAATCTCCTCGCTATCAATGGTAATCGTAGTCATGTCCGATCCTTTGTAGACGTATTTGTAGATGTACTTCACCGCCTTGTTTGTAGCACACACCTCGACGTTGATGTGACAGTTGCACTTCTGCGACAGGAACGGATTATACGGTACGACCCACTGGTTAATGGTCGCCTTGTCCCAAACATTTCCTTTGTGGCAAAGAATCCCGTCAGGGCAGCGACGGCGCCTGTAGGTTGGGTACTTATCTGCAGCCATGATGGTGCTTTCCGAGAGAGGCTTAGGAAACTACTTAGAACATTTGCCGTTCTTCATACACGGACTGTCGAGCTTCTGTCGGCCGCATGGGCCGTGCAGCATACTCGACATCACCGTCTCGTAAAGTTCTGGATACTTTTCTTTATCAGGCAGCTCCGCAGAGACCAATCTGTCGACGTCCTCAGCACTCTCGGGCTTATCTTCAGGTCTCAAAAAGAGAAGAATGTGCGCGTGAGGGAGACCCCGTTTCTGGTACTCCACCACGTGAATCCGAGCTGCTTGAATTCCCAAGATGCCTTCGTCAAGGTCCTTGTTAAGAGCCTGTAGTTTGTTCATGAACACACGTGCCACAATGTCGGGTCTGTCCAAAGCCTTCTGCCCGGGCAGAAGATTTTCCTTGATTTCCGGCCAGTTGGGATTGCACGTCATGGTGATAAACAAATTCGGAGCCCCCGTCTCCCTGACGATAGCCATAGCATCCAAGAAGCGCTGGTACATGTATCGAGGTCCCCCGGTGAATTTCGGAGGTATAATGATCTTTCGCCCGATCTCTCCGGCCTCAGGTCCGTCTGATTGACCTTCCGATCGGGCCACCCTCCGAGAATTAGATCGCGACTCCACTCTTCGTACTTCCTCATCAACAGCCATTCGATGAACTTCGACGGATTCGTTGCGCAATGCGTCGGCAAGTCCCTGGAGCGTCTCCAACCGGTACTGCAGCTGATTCTTCTCAATGTAGCGCAAACGCTCCTGTTCGCACTTGACCCATTGATCAACACAGTACGGTTGCGTCAGGCGGCCACCGCGTAGAATTAGAGAATCACTTGCGGTCCTGTCGTACAGGTTATGGGCCCCGTACTCTCTAAGCGAAATTTTTAACGGATTTCCCTGTCAGTCGACAGGATTGCCCATGTATGGAAGGTCGTAAGACCATCCGCGTTCTCCATTCGGAAAAATAAGAGGGTACTGAAGTGGATTGAAGCTCTCACTCGTCTCAAAACGTCGCTTGAACCCCCCCTGCCGGCTATGCAAAAGGATATCACGATGTTCCGCTGCATTCTGATCAATCACAATGGCAGCAACTTCGGAGTCTGTCGGTGTGTTATATGTTCCCGGGTTGGCGTTCCGAGCCACATGTAGGCGAAGCCTTAAGTTGTCGTCAGGAGGGACGTAACCACGGAACCGTAACGCCGGGTTGTCATCCAGCAACGCGGTACCAGCCTCGCGACCGCGCTCATACTCAGCGACGGCGGCCTCATATCTCGGCCCAGCATGTTGAATCAAAAGGCTACGCGCATTGAGAAACTGTTGTGTGTACGGGTTGTTTGCGACCATAACCTGGTCGAGATCTTCAACAAACGTCGGATTCAGGCCACCCGTCATTCCCAGCCGACTTGCAACGCGAGTCTCGATATCGGGGTCGTTAATGTACACTTGGGCAAACATGGGGCGTCCGTTTTGAGGAGGCAATAATGCTGACAAACCGACCCTTGCGCGAAAATTGTACACTCCACCTCCCGTTACGGTTTCGTCTACTTGGAGAGAGCGAGAGCGGGATGCGCCCATTGATATAAAAGCGAACACATTGTTGTATGCGCGGATAGACTGCATGAATCTCGGGTTGCTGAACAGGGTCAATAACTCCGACGGAGCTCTCCGCGACGGCAACACTGTCACCAAACCTTTTCGACAGCAGCTTGCGGGGGTCTCCTCAGAAAATTTCCAGGCGTTGCAGTGTCGGCAAACCCGCTCGTTTTCGCGATCCTCATCCAAATATCTTGAAAAGTAGTGACGGCAGCCCGGTACTCTCTCTAGGTCAAAATCTTCGTGATACGATAGGCCCTTCATGTACTGGCGAGACCTCCTCCGATAACTCACAGATTATCGCCGCTGCTCGACTTGGTCCTCAGTCAAGGCAGCTCTTCGTGTTCTGTGTTCCTCGGCATTACGATCCCGCACCATCTCCCGTTCGCCGTCTCCCATTGCTTGTCTGCGCTGACTCTGAGCGGAATTGTTCTGATCCCTAATTGCTTGGCGTTCCTCTTCCGTCATGAGGGCGCGTTGCTCCCTGTACTCGGCAGCATTCTGCTCTCTCACGGCGAAGCGATCTGCATCGGAAAGAAGGGCGCGCTGCACCCTGTGCATTGCGGCATTGCGATTTCGTTCAACCAGAAGTTCCTCGTCGGAAAGACCCACTCGGCGGATGCTTGTTGCAGTGGCATAGATTTCGCGTGCACGCCTGGCGTGTTCGTTGGGAAGAGCGACACGGCGAGCTCGGACACGTTGATCCTCACTCTCCCTGTCGCGTAAAACCTGAGACTCAGAACGGCTTGCTCGCTGACGCTGCTTTCGGACTCTATCAGCCTCGCGTACTCGATGTAACTGTGACGGAGTCAAGTCCGCTCGTGAACGCCTTCCATGTCGAGAGTGTGAATGGTCTGCACCCGCTGGAACCCCGGCAAGTGAGACCCCCACCGCAAACGCAGAAGTTCGGGAAGGACTCTAAACTTCTGGAAACAGACTCCGCGTCGGTTGCATCGCTACTGCCAGCGGCGCAGGCGCCGCCGCCCTGGAGGTGACGGATGCAGAATGGCCCCCTACGACATGTAACGCCGATATGTCTGCTGTAATCCCTGTCACCGCATTCGAGGTCGTTGTCGCTCTCTCTTGCTTTCGGATGCGGCTCAATGCAGATCTGAGATGAGCAAGACGCCTCTTCTTCGCGGCCGG
>JAHWLE010000266.1:0-29086 GCA_024679135.1 Phytophthora foliorum | reverse complement strand
CAACAGGCAGGAAATGGCGGAGAGTGAGAGACACAGCTTATTGCATCCCGTTCTGGTCAAATGGCGGCGAATTTCGCACGCGGCGGCTGTTGTGACGAGGCTTCAGGCTCGAGCTCGAAGACGCGGAGAGCAGCGCCTTGTAGCAGCAGTTTTCACGGCCTGGAGATGCAGAGTGGCCTACCTCATAAGGTTGCACGCAACTGCGAGTTTGGTGAACAAGCAGGAGCAAAATACGACGTTGACCATTGTGTGGTCGAGGTGGACGTGTGTGCAGCACCGTGCGGCGAAGCTGAGAGAGTTTTGTCTTCGCAGACAGAGGCGAGGGAACTGTGAGATGTTTTGTACGTGGGTACTCGCAGCAAGCCAGCGAGCAATGTACAGGCGGTATAAGCAAAAAGCGGCGAGGCAACTTCTTCGACGCTATTGGCGGTGGTTGATGGCAGGGATCGAAGCGCAGCGGGAGGTGAATGTGGAGGTTGAGCGTTTCTGCCGACGGCGGGTGGTCAACCTGTTGGGGTGCGGTTTCTTACGTTGGGGAGAGTATGTTGAACAGCACAAGCAATGGCAGTTTGCTGTGCGGTGGAGTGAAAGACGAATTCTGGGAGACGCGTACGACTTCTGGAGGGATTCTCATGAACACACGAGAAGTATGCGCCATGCTTTGCAGTTGTCCACGCGCCGCCGACGTCGCCGCTTACTTCGAAATATGCTGAGGGTGTGGAGTAGTTATGCTCAACGAGCACGAGCACGAAAACGAGCAATCGTCGTTGTTTTGCACAAGCAGCAACGCCGAAGTGCCTTTATGCACTTGATGCTAAACACGCAGCGTGATCGGGAGCGAGAGTGCACATTCCAGGACTGGAAAACTCGTCGGGTTGTAGGGACATGGCTTAATCGTTCGCATCAATATCGAATGCTTCGGTTGCGTGCAGCATTTCTAAAGGAGAATCATGATCGCTTGGTATTGCGTAGTGCTTCTTGGGGTCCGTGGCGGCGCACTTACTTGCGCTCCCTCGCGCTGCGTCAATTTTCATTACGTCGGCGTACTACCCAGCTTCGAACATGTTGGGTGGCATTTGTTGCTGCAGTGAATCGGCAAGAGCGGATCCGACTCATGGTCGAGAGCATTATCGATAGGCGTGAAGTTCGGCGCTTACAGCAAATAATCGTTGCGTGGCGTCTTCACGTCAACTCCGTACGAGAACGGAAGGAGTTGATAGCCAGGAGCACAGCACTTTGTCGACGTCGACTACTCTGGCAGAATTTATCATCCTGGAAAGTAGCTCACCACATCGTCCGCCGAGAAAAGTGTCTGAACACGATAGCAACCCAGCACTTCGCGAGCAAGATGGTGCAACATTGGACTAAATGGGCGTCTTGGAGCAGACGCGAGCTGACCGGGAAAATCACCGCTGTTGTAGAACGAAGACGACAGCGGCGAGTGCTTCAGTGCATCGATCACTGGAGGGTGGTAGTATGTGCAAGACACAAAGCACTGTACGGTAAGTTTTTCAACTCGTGGAAAGAGGCTATCGAACTACAGCATCGCGAGCGCCACTTACAGGGATTGCAGCGTCTTGTCCAGCTTCGGTGGCGATGGCAACGCTGGTGTTCGCACGTATGTCAATGCCAGGAAGTGCGCTGCATTGCAGGCAAAGTGCAGAAGCTGCGAGAATTGCGTCTGTTGAGGCACACGCTCATCACGGTATGGCTTCGTAAAGCGCGGGGCTACAGTATGGGGTCCAGTCTCCTCAAAAGGGTTGGTGAGCGACATCTATTGTATGGTGTCCTTACGCGATGGAGAGAAAATCGACTGCGGTTGAGTGCCGAGCGACGTGCGAATATATTCCAGAGCAGAAAACTGCAATGCCGATATCTGTCCAAGATGTACGCTTTAACCGTGGGCCGCAGTCACACCGCCACCTCATGCGCAAGACGACATCGTTTAGGGCGTGTTTGGGATTTTTGGCATCAATATGTCATGGTCAGGCGACGGCGACGTGAAGCTGACGCGCATTTCCAACGACACAGCAAGCAAAGAGCAATTTATTTGTTTCGGGTTGCCGCGGCGAGTGCCATTACGCGTCGCAATCAGCATCTTGAGGCCGAAGCCTGGCACGAGGCAGTTCTTTTGCAGAGCGTATTTGGTACATGGTTTGCAGCTGCAAAACACACAACTCGCTGCCGATTGCTCGAACAACAGCTCACGTGGAATGTAGTTGGGCGACGTGCATTTCATTTCTGGCAAGGTGCCTTGATGGAAAAGCAGCAATCGCGCAAAGCTACCCAGTTTCACTCCTTGGTGCTCTTGACACGATCGTGGAATGCTCTTCTTCGTGTCACCAAACGCCGTCAAGTAGCGATGGCCATGTGGAGCCACGCTATGAAGCATATTCGTTTGGCGAACGTGTTTCTGATGTGGAAGGACTTTAGGGATGCTCGACATGGACAGTATGCTGTTGCTGCCGCAATGTACCGCATGCAGCAACAACGAACACGACAGAAGCTCTTCACAGCCTGGTATCTATTCGTTGTAGCTGGGAGGTTAGCATCGCGACTGGAGCAACAAGAGTCTCGAAGGTGGAGGCAAGTGTGCTGGACCCACTGGAAGTTGTGGAAGGTATCACGCCAGTGGCAGCGCTCTGAGCAGCGTTCGCTGTTGCAAAAGACTTTTTGTCGAGGATTGAGACGCTATGCATTCCAACAACAGGCCTGCCGTGAGATTTATGGGCGAACGGCACGAAATGCGTTGCGTCGGTCCTTAGCTCGCTGGCGCGTTGAGTTGTGGCTTGTTCGCAACCAGAAAAAGGTGCTCGCTGAAGCCAAACGCAAGGCGCTGACGCAGTGGAAGACATACAGAGCAGCCTGCCGCCAGAAGCGGCGGTGGGAACACTACGTCCAGCAACTGCATCGCTCGCAGACCGGCAGCAGAGCGGTTAGAGTGCGTCGGAAAGCTGGTATCTTCCACGACACCAGGGCTCTGCAGGCTCAGCTGAAACGAAATCGCGTCTTGATGACCCACGTGCTGCACGCCTGGTACCTGGTCGCCCAGAGCCGCCGCCGCCGCTTGCAGAGTGGATCGTGGGCAATTTTGTCCAACTCGAAGAAATCGCGTCGACGTCAAGTGACGGAACGACCTCATTCCAAAGGTAGACAGAAGGCGCTGGAGTTCTGGGCTCATCGAGTGATGCAAAAGTGCTTGTTTACGTGGAGAGAGCGAGCCGTTGGCAAGCCAGCAGAGCTCGCGTAAACCTGTAAGTTGCCTTTCGGTGGTCGAACGTATCAAACGGTTAACGGTTGATGTGAACCGGTTCAAACCGTGTACCGTATGTATCAAACGGATTATATTGTTCTGTCTCTCGCAGTACGACGACTATCAGCCATTCATCTCCACCATTTCTTGACTTGGCTTTACATGTTAGGAGTGTGTTGGAGAAATATGTTTTTGTTGTCGGAAATGATGAGCATGACTTTTTACCGCTTCCTGAGGCGCGCAGCGCGTGGAGGAGCAAATTCTACATGAGATTGCTGATTCGACTCGACCAAGACCCCTTCGTTGCGTAAACTAAATTTGACGTATTGCTTCATGAGTTTGGACCCCGATATATATATATTTTTTTTACTTCAAAGTTGCTTTTGGCGGTCTGTCCTTTGCGGAGCTGCTTTTTTGTTCTGCTCTGCAGAATCGACGTGGATGTGACGCCACTGTATATAGGCATTGCCAATGCAGGAGAAGGATAATTGGAGGGTGAGAGTGTGCTGGAGAGGGGTTTCGAGTTTTTGCAATCTTGCGCACAAGGACTGATGACAAAACCAAGCGGCGGCTTTGCTGCGTGTTGTTCGAGCACTTGATCAGCGGCACAATGGACACTGCAATTGTTGCGGCTTTGCTGCGTGTTGTTCGAGCACTTGATCAGCGGCACAATGGACACTGCAATTGTTGTCTGTACAACAAAACGAAGGCAGTATTTTATACTACCAGCCCCTGTGGAGAGGACGTCCTTATGTATCAACTTCTCCGCTAATGTCAGCTTCGTGGTAAGAACTGACGCCAGCCGACGCACGGCAGGTGTGCGTCCGAAAGTTTTGAGCGGCAAAATATTTTACGAAGTAGCACTCCGACCTCTTAGATATTAGGACACGGATTGACAAGATTAACCTGCGAGTCGCTGCCTCACCTGCATCTGCCACCAGACAAGAAAATTCCAAGGAAGACTTGCTGCAATGGCGATGGCAATGACGGCAGCGGAGCTGCCAACGCGATTTTGGTGGGATTTTACTGCTGGACTCAACAGAAACAATCAGACTACCACGGCAACCGCCGTGTTGTTGCCGGTGAAGGTCCCAAGAATGTGATTGTCTTCAATGTCATGATGCTGCACCAGGAGTTCGCTCTTCAACTCAAAACGAACGATACCCGACGAGGTAAGATCGCCCCCATTGTGGGGCCTCCAACTGATCGTCTGTGGCATCAACTACTTGCGTGTTTTCCAGTTCCAGTTACGCCGAACGAAATGTTGTTGCAGATATACGGAGTGGGGTGACCCATAGGTCACGTTCGACACGAATTCTGTCGAAAAATAAGTTTGTCAAACTGTCAATGGGCTCTGACAAACTTGCCACAGCGTTCGTTGTGCGAAGACAACGAACACCCATGGAAACTACTCAGCTTCAACCCGGCGTTTAACAGCGTTACCAACTCGCTGGAAACCCTCCGAACCAGCGCTTTGAAAGCCGAAAGCGAGAGACATCCTGAGCTGAAGGAGTGGCCCAGGTGAGCTCCTTGAGGCGCTTTGGTGGTTGGTATCCCCGATATTCATTCCTAAATTCACCTCCTAGGTGTCTTTTACAAGTTTGCCTCGCTGCACAAACCGACTCAAGTACCAAGTTCCGACGTTTCACTGCCGCACGGAGATGATGACGCACCTTAAGCTTGTGTCACTCTTGTTGGTTTTCGCCACTATGCTGCTGCTGGTGTCAGGGGCTCCGGTTGGACTAGTTGGCAACCTGTTGGGCACGGTCTCGACGGTGACAACCAATACACTATCCTCGTTGGTGAAAGTCGTAGGCACACTGCTATACGACACTAGACGTATCATCGTAGTCATGAAGGACGACACCAAAGCAATCCTCGAGGCGAGCGCCAATAGCAGTAAGGCAATGTGGACGGATGACGAGCGTGTCGAGAACATCCAGAATATCGTCGACGCCCTCAAGCAGCATGCCCAACAGAGTCAAGATCCCGTGGTTCGACTGCTGTCGACGGTCACGGGTCTGGATTTTACCTGCTTTTGGATCAGCAACACGATTGAGATTTTGGATGCCCCACTCATTCTCGTTCAGCAGCTTCTCACACTAACAGTAGTGAAGGAAATCATTTTTGACATTGTCATCAATCTGGACCCTCCTCGCCCGACTGCCGACTCCACCAGCAACACCGCCTCTGCTGGTTGGGGCCCCACTAAGATCAAAGCGACGAACGTCTGGGCTACAAGCAATACTGGCCAGAATGTGGTCGTAGGTACCATCGACACCGGCGTTCGCAGCACACACGAGACGTTGACGAATAACTGGGTCGGATCGTACGGATGGTATGACCCGGATCAAAAGACTGCCACTCCGTTTGATGCCAATGGCCACGGCACCCACACGATGGCCACGATTGCAGGAGGCCTGGGCGTGGGAGTTGCTCCTGGGGTGAAGTGGATGACTTGCAAGGGCTGCGGAGCCACCTCGTGCACTTTGTCGCTACTGACGGCATGTGCGCAGTTCATGTTGTGCCCAACGGACACGAACGGCAACAACTGCAATGCTGCAAAGGCGCCCCACATAGTGAGCAACAGTTGGGGTGCTGGCCAAGGTATGACGTACTTCCAATCCAGTCTGGATGCCTGGTACGCTGCTCGTATCCTGCCTGTCTTCGCGACTGGTAACTCTGGAGCGAGTGGTTGTGGCACCGTCGTGTCTCCAGCTGACTCGGCTAAGGCCTTCGCTGTCGGAGCTACCGACCCCAGTGATGTCCTCGGATCGTTCAGCAGTCTTGGTCCCTCTGTGAACGGGTTGGTGAAGCCCGACTTCACTGGGCCTGGCGTGAGCATCCGCTCTGCCTGGAACGGTAACAACTCGGACTACTTGTCCCTCTCCGGGACGAGTATGGCTGCCCCACATCTCGCGGGGACGATCGCGTTGGCTTTAAGTGCGCGACCAGGATTCTGCTTCGATAGTATGAAATCTATCTTGTTGAGCTCGACCGATCGAGCCTTGCCGAAAGCCACCTTGACGTGTGGTGGGACATCGGACACGAGCTTTCCGAACAACCAGTATGGCTACGGCCGCATCAACGCCCAGAACGTCGTCAACGCGGCGCTTGCGTACTAACAAGCCTCCATGGAGCCGACAGCACGGTTGTACTTCATATGTGAGTAGCATCATGATCAATGTTTGAATACATTCCACTTTAACTACATCTGTCAACTTACTTGGTTGTGACCACACTCTGGGAAAGCTTCTCGTTCATGAGATCCACCACCTCGTTGCCCGTGGTGTCCAGCAGGCCCTCCTATAATACCGCTTTAAATTGCAGCGTCTCCGGTTAATAAGTTACTGGGCGGCATTTAGCCGCCCCCGACAATCAGGGATTGACAGTAAGACTTAGAACGTTTTCCTCTCATATTACTATAGTAATAATAATAAGGTTGTGGTATATTGTGTTGCTAGTCCTTCCTCCCGACATGAACTCTAATAACCGTTCCTAGTAGGCGTTCCTGATCCTACCAAGCTCCCTGGGCCTCACTCGCCGCCCCTCGCTCCTCTCCACTCTCCCATGTCTACCCTCCTGCGGTCGTGTGCGCCCTTCCGTTCGGCGACTCCGCCCTCTTCTCGCTCCACCGTTGCATGTCCCCTGTCACCCTGACTTGCACCTCTCTCGCAAAGCCGTGATTGCTGTTCGATCCCTCCAGCACCTGCATCGTGCTGATGCCTCGATCCATCGCCCAGTTGGCCAACCAGTCCACCGCTTTGTTGTATGTTCTGTATATTACTATAGTAGCTTCCCATTGGTGGTTTCAAAGCTATTGTGACTATAGGTTTGCTTCAGCAGCCTAGGCTACTACTAGTAGTATAATAGTATTAATAGTCGCGTCTTTGCATGATTACCGTATAGTATTAGTATGGGTTTGCTCGGAGCAAATTGCTCCCCATCCAAACTATTAGCAACTATAGTATTTAGTTGTTAGTTTGTCATCACTTATTGCCAAATTAGTACTATCAGCCCATCAATCCCTGCCGACAACAAATAAATATTGTGCCTTGCAGTTAAACACGTGAAGAAGTGCGACAGCTCACCATCGAAAGTCATCCGTGTACGTCATGGAGACCACCGAAGTGTAAGAATTCACAACAGGAGCAACATCGGATATAACGTGAGGACCAGTCGTTTTTGCCGATTTAAAACGGCAATTCTGACCTGTTTGGACAACTCGACCGAGGCTAAGCCAGTTAAATCCTACTTGCACTGGGGGCCTATGCATTTATCTCGGAGCTGCAAAATATATCCGACCCGCTATATCAGACCTTTGACCATAGGATTTGCCAAACCTTTTGCAAGCCACAATAATTGTTGTTCTCTGGATTTTAGATCCAGAGTCTTGAGGGGATACAATTTTGCCCAAAATAACCTTTTCTTTTGATACAGGCACGTAACCTAAAATAAAATTGGATATAGCGTCCCTTTGAAAAACCTGTGACCAAAGTGATACCTGGTATATTACATGTAAAATCAATTTGGAGGTCTCGTTATGATCATATTCACCGTGAGATAACATAATTGTATCATATATGTAATACACAATAAAATATAGCATATACAAAATTGAGGATATCCGCGTTTTAATAATGAATATCCTAATGACATTTAGTAAAACCAAGTGAATGTTGACTGTAGCGACTAGGGAAGACATCAAAACCCAATAACCCAGAAATGTTGCACGAAGACAGTGGGTCAAACGAAGATAACATCCTCGTGGGTAGTGGGTCAAACGAAGATAGTATCCTCGTGGGTTATACGACATGGAACTTTACCACCATGCAGTGAGAGAAGCTGCCAGGCAGAATCCTTCCTTCGACAAACGAAGCAGCTCACTGTTGGTAAGCCTTACACTGTAAGGTCGCAACAAAAGACGCTTTGCTGCTATACAGAGCACTAACGCAACTTACTGATATGGTCCTTTCTCTGTCGCTCACTGTCGTTGGGGTCCGTCAGGAGGATGCCTCATAATTATGACAAAGCTTCAAGTAGCAGGACTTAAATTGGACTATTCGATATCGAAAATCCAGAGCTTCCCCGTGTAAAACACGGCATTAGTATGTGATAGTGTCGATTACTAGTAACAAAAAAATATTTCGCATATTCGACTTATCCCTGGGCATTTTTTTTACTGGTTATGAGCCGATTGAATACTGTTCCAACTGTGCTTGCGTCGCTCTTTGCTCTTTGTTGCGGTGTGGCGGTGGCGTTGTGCACTGGAACTCTTCAGGTGCTGTATTCTGATTCCTGGAGAAATCGCTTTTTCAAGACGGTACCCAAACACGATGACAATTGCGTTCGATAATCGTAAGTAGTTCTATTGCTACCCGATATTGTTTTCAATCATACAAACAACGCCCTATTATTATTTGATGGCCGCGACACTCTGCCGAGAACTCACGGACAGTTTCTCGTCCATTATGTCTTGGATTTCATTGCCCAGGTGGTCGAGCTCTGGAGAAGAAGACATGCCCATGTTCATCTTGCGCATGACGATCACGAAGAAGACGAAGTTGATGACGCTGACAGCGCCTACCGTGAAGAACATGTTCTCCAGGTGGTCCTCGTTCAGGTTGTCGGACGGCAGCGACTTGGAGAACATGATGGTAAAAACCGACGTGAGGATGCTGCCCATAGAGCTCATGAACAGGATCACAGCCTGTGCCATGGATTTCAGCGACATCGGCACCGATGAGTACACAAGATCGTAGGAGGTAACGTTAATCAGACACTCGGCCAGAGCAATGAAAACGTAGTTCGGGATGGCGGCAGCCCACGAAATGTTGTTCATGGGCTCCGAGCTGCCACCGTCCAGGATCGGGTCTCCGTTCGCGTCCTCAAGAGCACCGGCGTTACGGCGGATGACCTCGAAGATGCCAGCCCAAAATATGCCGACGATGGCAATGATGAGACCCACAGCGGACTTGCCGAACTGACTGGGGGACTTGCCCATCCACTTGGTGTACGCTGGGTAAATGATGGAGTCCAGAACGGGGATGCAGATCACAATGACAATAGGGTCGAAGACGCCGAGCATAGCGCCAGGGATCTGAGAGCTGTCCGGGTCGCTGGTGTCGAGACGCAGGTCGCACTGCTGCGTGATAGACTGGAAGTTGGCATCCGTTTGGTCGTAGGCACAGTTCCAGATAATGGTGAAGGCGGCGTAGGGCAGCACGCGCACGAGCTTCTTGTATCCCTCGACGCGCTCGTCGTCGAAAGTGCCGCCCATACTGCTCTTGGACACGTCCAGGAAGGACTGGTTCTGACCAGCGTAGACCCAGCCCACAATACCGGCAAGCACCAGCACAGCAGCGATGTACGAAAGGATGTTGCCCACATCGCCCGTGTCGACAGTAAAGGCCGAAATGACGTTGACGATGAGCGCAGCCAGAAAAGAAAAGGTGGCGGACACGAGGATGAATCCGTCGCGGGTCTGGTGAGCGTTCGCCCAGCCCAGTTGGCACATCATCGAGATAGAGCGGTCGTTGGGTGGCATGAACACGTAGCGGGGGTAGCCCACGCACAGCATCGCAATGGCGAACAGCATCACCACAGCACAGATCATGTACGTCGCAAAGTAGCCATACTCTGCAGGGATCTGAGCCGACCCATCAACGCACAGAATCGACAGGTAGCCGTACGAGAACCCGGCGCCCACGTTGATGCAGAAATAAAAGTACGAGAAGTACGTCTCCTTCTGGTGGACCTCACTGGGGTCGTGCGGGTCAAACTGGTCGGCACCAAGAGTGATGACGTTTGATTTGATAGCACCAGTGCCAATGCCGATACCCACGAACAGCCCGATGATGAAAATCGGGTTCACGGCGGCCGAGTTGGTCATGATGGTCGGGTACGCGGCGATGGCCACGAGGAAGTCGCCCACGCAGTACCAGATACCAAAGGTGAGGATGGTGCGGAAGCGGCCCCATCGCTCGTCGGCCATGTAGGCACCGAACAGCGGCGTGAGGTAGCAGATGGATGTCCAGGTACTCTTCAAGGCACTGGCCGAGACCAAACTCCAGCCAATCTCCTGCATGAAGTTCTTGAGCCCTTGATTGATGCCGTAGTAGCTGAGACGCTCGGCCAGCTCCATCATGAGGATGAAGAGACACACCTCGAACAGGATGCTCTTGTACTTGCGGGGCCGTGCCTCCCAAACGGTTTGCACGGTCTCGTAGGGCACCGCCGGCGAGCCCATGGGCGACTTGACGGGAGTGGACGCGACTCCCATGGCGGACGACGACGAACTGCGCACTGAAGATGAAATTGGGGAATGGGCCTCTGCTCAATCCACCGGGAGGGACAGCGGCGACCGTGAGCGAGGCCGAGGTGATGGGGCGATGCAGACGGATGCACGACTACATGTACACTTGCAGGCGCAGGACGGCCCATCTTCTTGTAGGGGGATGCGCTTGATATTCGACTGAAGCAAAAAGAGACTTGCAATTGAAGGGATCCTACAGGGTCGGAGGCATTCGGTTCAAGCTCAGATCGGCTTCGAACTGAGATGCAGCCGACGACACATGCCGTGTTCATGCTGTTGCTTTCGACTCCATTAGGCTACATGCGTATTATTAGCGAAGACGTGTTTTGCCATCGAGACGCGGGGTTGTGCCGCGCATTAATCGCCGGTGATGCCATCTCGGCCGTAAATTATTGCGATTTGTTTTACTTCGGCCGAAGGAGGCGAGCTTGGGATGCATGAACACACACCCTGTGTCGACGACAGTGGCGGCAATTGGTTAGTGTTGCTACAGCGCATGGCGCCAGCTCCAGCGAATTGTAGCTGTCCGGTCATTTATTAGTCGGGCTCGTAAACTACACGCCGTTTCATGCAACACCGACATGTCGGCGAGCCGCTGTGCCAGTCTCGAGCTTCGAGTCGAAGTGCTAGCTGCTCAAGCAATGGACGGCAAGCATAGGGTGCATGCATGTCCCCGGGACAGTCTCCATTAGCAAGCACCGCAGAGCATGCCATTACTGGCGATTGAGCAGGAAGCCGCCTCTCAGTGCCCGGGCCGGCAATGACAAGCAGCGTGTCGGCGAGGTGATTGGCGTCGCGGAGACGTTGCCGCGGGTCCCGCTCTTTTCAGATTTGTCAAGCATGTCATGTTGAGTCGGAAGAGAAGGGGCACGGCCACCTTCGTCGACATGCACCCCAGCTCAGCGCCTTCGTCTCCATTTTCGCGTGCGGAGGCGACGGCCGCTAACGTGGATGTGTTGGTGTCGGTCTTGGTGTCAAAGAGCGCCAACCTTCGTAGCGGTTGCAGCGAGTGGTTTGCTGTCCAAGGAGATTTCATTCACGCGCACCAGAGCTTAGATTGCCAATCACGGCGAAGTGCTGCATGTATCGCAAAAGCTTTTGCCGAAGGAAGATCGATTTCTGATTCAAAATGACCCCCCGTTGCACCACAGAAATGCACCCAGTAGACTGCTGGGCAGAAGCCGCGAGTGGTTTGCTTACCTCGTGAGCAACGAGTGCAGATCTCGTAGATCCGACGCCGAACCAGCAGTGTAGGCTGCACCACCACGGAAAGCCGCATCCATGAGCAGGCACTGCTCTGAGCTAACGACCCCTCTGCGAACATGTCAAGTCGACATATCCATTGCTGCGCTGAGCCTTCCTCGAGATATACGGAGCGCGAAATCAGCAAAATGGAGATGGGTGCATGCAAGTGTCGAGCGCACTTCTCTGGCCGGCAGTCATCGCCGCTAAAACGGCGAGTGTTTCCACGCCAAAAACGTCGGAACCGCCAAGGCACATGACCCTGTGAACTCCATTTGGAAGCGCCTTACTGGCACTGCGAGGAGTAGTGAGCAAAATACACCGTTGACGCAATGGAATCCCAAAGTCTCCAAGCAGAAAACCTGCACACGAAAAACGGTTCGACTGGTGCAACTCCACAAGTCCTCGTACAGCACAAACTACTCCATCCATCATAAGTATACACCACCCTTATCACCAATTTGATGTATCTCTACACCATATTCAATTTGATTGGCAAGCAAACAACGCTATGGTGCTCTACGTGGTTGGCCTCGGTCTCGGCGACGAGCAGGACGTGACGCTGCGCGGCCTGAACGCCATCAAGAAGTCCAAGAAGGTTTTCCTGGAGAACTACACGTCCGTGTTGGGCGTGGAGCTCGACAAGCTGGTGCGTCTCTTCGTTCTACCGCTGTTCTACTGTGTCATTCTCACGGGTCGTGCTAGGGAGAATTCTACGGCCGCGAGGTGATCCTGGCCGACCGCGACTGCGTGGAGACCGGCGCCGACCAGATCTTCGCCGATGCCAAGCACGACGACGTCGCGTTCCTCGTGGTGGGCGACCCGCTGTGCGCCACGACGCACTCGGACCTGATCCTGCGCGCCAAGGAGCTGGACATCCACGTGGAGGTGATCCACAACGCCTCCGTCATGGGCGCGGCCGGCGCCTGCGGCCTGCAGCTCTACTCGTTCGGACAGACCGTGTCCATCCCGTTCTTCCGCGACGAGTGGCGCCCCGACAGCTTCTACGAGAAGATCCAGTACAACCGCCGCGGCGGCATGCACACGCTGTGTCTGCTGGACATTAAGGTGAAAGAGCCCGACTTCGAGGCCATGTGCCGCGGCCGCACCGTGTTCCTGCCCCCGCGCTTCATGACGGTGAACCAGGCCATCGAGCAGCTCATCGAGATCGAGGAGAAGCGCCAGGAGGGAGCCTACTCCAAGGACACCGTGTGCGTCGGCATGGCCCGCCTCGGCCAGAAGGACCAGACCATCATCGCCGGGACGATGGAGGAGCTGCTGACCGCCGACTTCGGCGCACCGCTGCACTGCCTCGCCATCACCGGAGAGGTGCACCCGCTCGAGGAGGAGGTAGGCAGCTTATGGATACATGTGTGTGGCAGATTGATCTGACGTCGCTTGTTTCGGTTTGTTTGTTTATTGTGTGTCCTGCAGATGCTCAAGCAGTTCTACGTTAAGAAATAGCGCGCGAGAGGCGCCGGCAACAAAGAGGAGATCGCTACATTTTTTTGTTTGCAATATGCAATATAGCCACCACCGCTTAGTTAGATGGAAGACATGGTTGCTGGGGGCTGTGGGTTCTGCTTATGATTCACGCCAACTATGTACATGTAGATGTATTATAAGCAACCGCGCGGTGAATCAAGAAAGCAATGCCCATCCCCATCCACGTTATCCGTGTGATGCGCATCTGCAGACGAATTTGTAGACGAATTTCGTCTCCATCCTTGCGGATACATGTAGCTGGCAGTCTTCAAAAAGAGGCTCCTCGCGCGTTCGGTGGTCGCGTGGCGTGTTTCAGGCAAAAGGATGTCGACTCGACAGTCGTCCACGCATGTTACTGACGTTCAAGTCAAAAGCCATGGAGGTGAGTCATGGTCTTCCTTGGCACGAGCGATCAAGGCGATTACGCCCAGATATGCAGCTATAAACGCTGCTCTTCGTGTTGCGTTCTGCAGGGATTTAATCGTGGCAGCGTATCGACGTCCTGGGTAGCGTCCTGTCAGCGAGGCTTCCTTGTTGCCGTGACAGAGCCGTTTCCTTCGTGATAGGTCACGAACTGCTTATGCAAATCTTGGTCGTCTTGTCTCTTCTGTACACCTCCATTACTCCGCTTCATCTTCGTCTGCATCCGGTGGCTATGCAACGCGCTTTCGCAGTGCTGTGCCTCCAGGGCGGTCCCGGCCGAGAAATTTGTTCATTTCTCAATTGGATCTCCAGCGCGCACTCGGACAAGAACCTCGAGACCGCTATGGGAGTCACCTCCACTCCCCTCAAGTCGCCCATGGGCTCGCCGGCGGTGCCCTACGAGACTGTGCAAACGATGTGGGAGGCTCGCCCGCGCAAGTACAAGAGCGTCCTGTTTCAAGTCTGCTCCTTCATTCTCATGATGGAGCTGGCTGAACGTTTGAGTTACTACGGCATCAATCAAGGGCTCAAGAACTTCATGCAAAAGATTGGCTGGAGTTTGGTCTCGGCCAGTGCCTTGAAGAGTACCTGGACATCCATCTGCTACCTCACGCCGCTGTTCGGTGCCTACCTGGCAGACGAGCGATGGGGCCGCTTCCGCACCATCCTCACCTTTGGTATCTGGTACTGCGTGGGCGACTTCCTCGTGGCCATCGCCGCGTACCCGACCATCATGACCAACTCGGCCGCCGTGAACCCGATTTTCATCATCGGGCTGTTCGTGGGTATCGGCATTGGCACTGGTGCTATCAAATCAAACGTCATCACTCTTGGTGCCGACCAGTTTGACCCGCACGACCCCAGTGAGGTCCACCAGAAGGAGACGTACTTCTCGTACTTTTATTTCTGCATCAACCTCGGTTCCGGTGTGTCGTACGGCTACCTGTCGGTTCTGTGTGTCGATGGGTCGGCTCAGATCCCTGCAGAGTATGGCTACTTTGCGACGTACTTGATCTGCGCCGTGGTGATGTTGCTTGCTATCATCATGCTGTGCGTCGGCTATCCCCGCTACGTGTTCCAGCCGCCTAACGACCGCTCTATCTCAATGCTGTGCCAACTGGGCTGGGCAAATGCTCACCAGACTCGTAAGGGCTTGATCCTCGTGGCTAGTTCGTTTAGCTTCCTGGGTGCGCTGATCATCAACGTCATTGCTGCTTTCACCGCCTCGTCGGGAAACATTGGAAACGTTTTGTCGTATGTGGCTGCAGTGCTGGTGCTGGCTGGTATCGTGGGCTGGGTCTACGTCGGCCAAGATCAGTCCTTCCTGGACGTGTCCAAGAGCAGTATGGGCGGCACTTTCGACGACGAGCGCGTCGAGGGATACAAGAAGCTCGTGCGCGTGCTGCCCTACGCCGCCTTCACCATTATCTGGAACTGTGCCTACGACCAAACGGATGCCAACTTCCAGTCTATCACGCAGCAGTGCGACCTGCGTCTCGACACCAGCGACCCGGACAGCTCTCAGATCCCTGGCGCTATGCTCGGCGTCTTCGACCCTATTGTCATTGTGATCTGCATCCCCGTTCTGGACTCCATCATTTACCCAGCGTACACCAAGTGGATGGGCAAGTCCCCCAGTCAGTTCGGCAAGTCCGCTGTGGGTCTCATCATTGCCATCGTCGGCATATTTTGGGCTGGCATCTTCGAGGTCATCCGCCGCAATGCTGGCGCCTTGCAGGACGCGAACGGGGACCCAATCCTGGACGGAGGTAGCTCGCAGCCCATGAACAACATTTCGTGGGGTGCAGCGGTCCCGAATTACATTTTCATTGGTCTGGCCGAGTGTCTGATTAACGTTACCTCCTACGATCTTGTGTACTCATCGGTGCCGATGTCGCTGAAATCCATGGCACAGGCTGTGATCCTGTTCATGAGCTCTATGGGCAGCATCCTCACGTCGGTTTTTACCATCATGTTCTCCAAGTCGCTGCCGTCCGACAACCTGAACGAGGACCACCTGGAGAACATGTTCTTCACGGTAGGCGCTGTCAGCGTCATCAACTTCGTCTTCTTCGTGATCGTCATGCGCAAGATGAACATGGGCATGTCTTCTTCTCCAGAGCTCGACCACCTGGGCAACGAAATCTTGGACGAGAAGGTCTCGGTGGGCGCACGCCAGAGCTACTCCAACGTCAAGTAAGGCCGCAGCAGCAGCAGAATTAGTCTTCTTCAGTAGTTTATCCGAGCTTAGCTATTATACTTTGTGAGTGTCACGATGACTGCTTCAACCATCAACACGAAACCTTGTTGTTACACGTCGCTCCGGCCTGAAGTACAAGGCTGTAATGCCCGTCTACGACGGACGCCTTGCATACGGATTAGAATAGACGTCTTGTAGACATCCCTTCATACCATGTGACGCGAGTACGGCGAACCTATTTCGCGCACGTTTTTTTTCTTCAACGTTTTCACTTTCCGCGACGAAATGCCTTCGGTCTTTCAAGCCCTTGTAGTTTGCGCTTGAGGAGAGCGAGGATGTTGCGGGCTGCGTTGACGTCTCGGTTCCAGAAGTTCGCCTTGCAATCACTGGAGGCACAGCGCAAAACGTTTCTGGTTTTCTTCAAGACAACTTTCTCATCTTTCGTTTCTTTCACGACGATGTCACGTTTCTTGACTTCTTTCTCGACAGTCTCAACGTCTTCAGGTCTCACTCGGTAGCGAGCTCGTTCGAGTGTCGATCTGCATCTGGAGCATAGCTTACTTGTTCGATACTCGTCGACTGGAACCACTGTCGCTCGCCTCTTGAGCGCCTGTCGAAACCCTTTCACTGGACCTGGGGCGTGACCAGAGATGTTGTCACGACGACTCCAATCTCCATACCCAATGAGGACTTGTGGACTCGCGACTGGTACGATGATCTTTGCCAGTGCGTCCACTGCCTTGTTTTTCATCCGGTACTGGAAAAAACGCCACTTGAGGAAGGAGTTGTTCGCAGAAAACTGGAGCAGGAAGTTGACATGTTTCCAAAAGATCTTCAGATTCTCCAGATACTGCTTGTAACTCGAGATCTTGTACGACGGGATGCTGGCGATCGCTTCAGCATATTGCTTCTCACGCTTCTTCAGGTTCTCGTGCCAGAAGCGCGCCTTGTTCATTCCTGCTTTGTGTCGATACTCCTTCGTGCTGATCTCGACAACTCTCTCCACATACGTCTCGTCTGTTCTCGTACCAGCGACTTCGTTCACCGCAGTGCACAACGACCGCATCCCTGGATCAATCGCGATCATATCACTCGGCTCGAAGTTGGGTGGGAGAGTGCGCCACTCCCAGTCGAGTTCGTCGTCTTCATTCTCTGTCTTTTGTTTCTTCTTGACATACTTTGTCTTCTTTTTCTTCTTGACGATCTCCGCATCCGACTTGAGTCGAGTCAAAAGTATCGAGGCGCTGTATCCGTTCGTAGTGATCTGGTTCGCGAAGAGTCGGCTTGCAAACAGAGCTTTCGACTCATGGTCCATCACATCGAACTCCCGCTTTGAGATCGTACTATTCGGAGCCATGGTCTCGAATTGGGAGACTGCGAATCCTCGACGTAGAAACAGCTCCTTCGACTTGCAGACGTCTTCTTGTGGCTGCAGTACTTTCCCGGTCGATGTCAACGGTATACCAAGTGGATTGCGTCCACCGGTCTCCTTGAAGATTCGCGCGCAAAAGCCGTGGAGAGTCGATCCGTTGATCACGACGTGCGATGCTGCGTACGAACTGGAGAACGGCAGTAGAGAGAACGACCGGATGCCTTTCTTCTCCGGATTCTTCAGCTGCGACGCTTCCACCTTCTGTGAGATCTCGTACAACTTCTTGATAAAGTGTTCCAAATTGGCTTTGATCACGTTCTCGTACGGCATGAGCTCTAGCCACGCACGAAGCTCGATCTCATCTTCCGTAAACTCTCCGTCCGCGGCACGCTAGCAGGCTTGCACCAATCGCTTGACTTCTTTAGCACGAACAGACTTTCCAGTCTTCTCTTCAAGCAGGAGACGCGCGTACATAGTCGTTTCGCGAAATGCAAGACGACCATGTTCTCAGCGTTGACACGCATCTTGCCCGCGATATCGAGCATGACGTTGCTGTCGTACTCGAGCTGTGGAAGACAGGAGTAGTCTTCGACGCACTCTCGCTCCAATCGGTACAATCGCACCGTCTCCAGTAAGCCTTCGTCCATCGGTTGCGCTGGGGCTCTCTGTCGGCCTTCCTTGATTTCTTTCGGTGCATTCGGTTTCTTCTCTTGGATCCCAGTCGAGCGTACACCTTGACAACATCGATTGAAGAACGTCTGATCGAGCGTCGGTAGCTTGATGTCGTTTTCCAGACAACGGAGGACGTGGAGGTTGGCAACGTGCCATGCTTCTAGCTGTACTTGCTTGAGGATGACGCAGGTGCGTCGAATCTCAGCGAGCAGGTCGGGGTCCTTGCACACGCGAGAGAGCTTGCACACCACGTTGGTGTTCTCGCGTTTGGCAGAGAACGCCTTCTCTTCTTTCGTCTTCTTGCGCTTGCCACTCATGGCAAAAAAGAGAAGGAATCACGCGACGTACCCATCTCATTGACGACATCCAATCATTTTCATCAGTTAATCTTTGAATGCTCAAGTGCAATGATTTCAGCACCCAATAAACAGCTGGTATAGTGGCTACTATCAAATAAAGAAGAGTAGCCTGTCTACTTTGCTGAATTACAAAAATGAAGCGTTACATTTAGCAGCGTGACGGACAGCGGACACTGTCAAAATATATGTATAGATAGTTCTGAACAGTTCAGAACTATATATTAAGTACGACATACTCAACCTAGTTTCGTCAATTCCTGAACAAAAAAAATAATTCTCGCGCAAGACTACAGAGACGAAACGTGTACATGTATTCATTGTTAGTGACCGGCTTAACTACCAACTCGGTCAGCCCTCATTGTGATCAACATGCAAAGAAGCAAAGCACAGATACAAACATCTGACCCGCAACTAAGTACAAACGCTGGAGCTTCCTTTCCAGCGAGACCTCATAACATCCACCTCAATCAGATGAGGTGTTTCTTGTGGTGGTGGTGGTGGTGCTTCTTGTGATGTTTCGCGTCCGCCACACAACCGTACACGCCAGTGTCGAGCAACGAGCAGTAGGCGCCCGCCGGACAGTCACCGTTGCTCACCTGAGCCACGCACACGTTATCCGAGTCGATGCAGCCGTCGTGGTCCCAGCCAACAACGCCAATCGTGTCTTCATTGCTGGCACAGCCTTCCCATGGCGTCGACTCCTCCGCGCCATCCTTGCACCCGTACACACCAGTGTCGAGCCACGCGCAGTGAGCACCACTCGGGCAGCTTCCGTAGGTGTTGGCCACGCACACACTGCCGCTAGCAACACAGCCGTCATCAGACCATCCCTCGACACCGATGCTCTGCTGGCCGCTAGGGCACGTCACCTTCTGGTGGCTCTTGTGGTGGTGCTTCTTCGCGCTGGCAACACAACCGTACACGCCAGTGTCGAGCAACGAGCAGTAGGCGCCCGCCGGACAGTCACCGTTGCTCACCTGGGCCACGCACACGTTGTCCGAGTCGATGCAGCCGTCGTGGTCCCAGCCAACAACGCCAATGGTCTGCTCGTTCTCATCGCAAGTTCCGTCGTCGGTGTAGGACGCATCCTCGGGGTACCCGGCCGTGCATCCGTAGACGCCCGTATCGAGCAGAGCGCAGTAAGTTCCCTCGGGGCAGTCACCGTCGCTAACCTGTGCCACACACACATTGTCCGAGTCGATACAACCGTCGTGGTCCCATCCGGCCACACCGATGGTCTGTTCACCGTCAGCACAGGCCCCCTCGTAGCTTCCGTACGAAATGGTCTCCTCCGAATCCGACGACTCGTCGTTGCCTGCTGTGCACCCGTAGACGCCGGTGTCCAACAGGGCGCAGTAAGCGCCATCGGGGCAGTCACCGCTGCTCACTTGGGCGACGCACACATTGTCGGAGGCGATGCAGCCGTCGTGGTCCCATCCGGCGACGCCGATGGTCTGTTCACCGTTCGCGCACGTGGTGGTGGATTTCGAGTGCACCCGGACGCGAAGTCGCGACCCGGAGACGTCGGGGGCTGTCACCGCCAGTCCGAGGGACACAGCGGCGAACAGGAGCTTCGACGGCAGCATCTTGACTTGACTTGGTACTTCACTTGGTCGTCGCGACTTGAGGGCACCGAAGCGAATTCGGGAATGAGGCAGCTATCGATGCAGCGGCGGCACGGCGCACTTCAGATGGAGGACCACCAACAGTGAACCCACCGAGCAGGCGTGTTGAAGAGGCGAGTGGATCTTGCTCGCGAAGCGTCTCTGGAAAAGATTCCCAGCGAGTGGTCGGCGGCTGCGAGGTGATGTACCATACTATCATGCAAGAAGCATGTGCTCGCCGAACTGCTGCTGACCTCTTGCCTGAGTTGAACCCACAACAGCGACTTGTCCGAGTCGGACTCGCACCAACAACTTGTTGGCAACAAGCTGTTGTTTTTGCCAACCGAGCAGGAATGTCATGCGGACCCTGGGTTGCACCTGGAATCACTGATACCCCAACAGCATAGATGAAGCAGACAGACAAAGTGGTGCTTACCTGTAGATCTGAGTCGGTGTCTTGATATCTGTAGCGGTAATGCAGACAAATAATACTTGAAGCAGCACATGACATCTGTGTTGGTCACGATGCTTAATCGACAGCCGGTCATTCTTCTTCTTTGACTCTTGTAGCTGAAAAATAGTATTGATGCCGACGAAGGCGTAAGCTAGAACCACATTTAATTGGACCACACCTGGATGCCGGTCTGTCCGTGCATGAAGCGGGACTGGGCATCTGCCTGCTGAGTAATATTAGCACGCTTGAATGGAATCAAGATGAATGAGGTGCAGGTTTTGGCTCGTACCGTTGGTGATAGTGCTCGCTCCGCGCAAGACCACATAAATGCACCACTGAAAAATGCAAACTCAACGATAACGGGCTCGAGACCTCTCCGAGCTCACATCTCCTCGATCCCGCAGTCTGGGTTTCGCTCAATCCACCTTTGCACTCGAGCCGGATGGTAGATGAACTCCGCAGTTTCCGAAGCCAGTCGCCTCGCAACTCCTTGAAGCGCGCGTACGAGTAGCACTGACGACTCGGCACCAAGTAAAACAGAAACTGGTGGTGGAGTTGGCGGTCGATATTCTGGCACACGTAGTTGAGGACCCAATACGATCGGCGATTGTTGAGAAGGTTCGTAGTCGTTGCGATGTCGTACCAGTCCACCTCGTCAAAGTGCTTCAGCACAAAAGTCTGGGACCAATGCATTCGGAGCGTCCTCTTCCACACAATGCGCCTGGGATACAGCTCCAGCAGCGATACGGCCCAGTGATGCTCGCTGATCACACCCCAGTCCGCTTTCTCCTTGTTCACCAAAATCAAGGCACGAGCCCATTCGTATCGGGAAAGTGCCGTCCAAACCGCTCGTTCAGGATACTGCTTGAGAATTTGAAAAGCGTCTTGTATGTGCGACAACGCTCTCCAGTCGAGACTGTCAAGGAACGCATCTAACGTAGTTCCTAGACGATCGATATTTTCCAACACTAGCGGGAGCGCCCATCCAAACTTGGACGCTTCTTTCCAGTTGACTCGCTCTGGGAACTTCTTCAGTAATGGAAGCGCCCATGGTCCGTACCTCACCACTACATCCCAATTCACACGATCGGGGTGATGATGCAGCAATGGCAAGGCCCACTTTTGAGTTGATAGAATGTTCCAATTTGCTCGTTCTGGAAGTTGTTTGAGTAGCGGCAAGGCTTGCTTGTTACTGGACAATCGTTTCCAGTTTAGGTTCGCAGCAAACGCATCCACCTTGCCCGGTTCCAGGTGCTCAAGCACCAAATGAAGCGCCCAGTCCTTCCTTGACATCTGACTCCAGTCGACATGCTCCGGATACTTCTTTATCAAAGGCAGTATCCAAGGACCTTGGTGGATCAGCTGACTCCACAGGGGTGTTCGCGAAGCATTGAGATCGCTCAGCGTTTGCGTGACAACGTGTCCCAATTCACCTGGTCCGGTCGCTCTTTCAAGTATTTCAGAGCCCACGAACACGACGAAAATGCCCCCCAATCGACAATACCCGGGCACCTCTCGGCCAGCTTCCGAGCCCACGGCTGGCCGATAATCGCATTCCACTTTGCATGGGTGGGGAACTTCTCAATGAGCGGAATCGCCCATTCCAGCGTCGAAAGTCGGTGCCAATCTGCTCGATCCGGGAACTTTTCCACCAACGGGTACGAGAACTTGTACCACGACGTCTGCGGCCAGAGCACTCGATCCGGATACATCTCCAGCAGCGGCACGGCCCACGCCTGCTCCGAGACCACCTCCCACCGCACTTTGTCTGGGTGCTGCTTGAGTAGCTCCATGGCCCAGTCGTGGCTCGAGAGTTTGCGCCAATCTGCTCGGTCTAGATGCTGCTGCACGAGCTCAAAGGCCCATTTGCGTCCCGACAGGACGCACCAGTCCACTCTGTCCAAGTGGCGGCTCAGGAACTCGAGCGCCCAGCTCTGTCGACTCAGTCTCTCCCAGTCCACGTCCTCAAGAGAATTCTCCAGCAGTGGCAGCGTCCAGCCCCGAGTAACGATCTCCGACCAATCCATACACTGCGGATGGCGGAGCAGGAAGGGCAGCGCCGCTTTGTAGCGACAGACCTGCTCCCGGGTCTGCGGGTGGAGCTTCAAATGAGTCACGAATCGGGTCTCGAGACCCGCGCAGAGCACAACTTGGTCCCAGCACACGCGGTCCACGTGGCTCAGCAGCAGCTCGAAGGCGTCCGGACAGCCGGAAAGCGCCTTCCAATTGGCCAGCGCCGGCGTCTGCGCCAGTTTCCGGAAGAGCCAAGGCTCGAAGAGCTCATAACCTGCTGCACACTCATTCTTAAGTTGCGCCAAGACGCGATGGTGCGCAGCTGCCAGCTCCTGGTTCACGCCGGAGAAGCACGCGAGCAGCTGCGCCTGCTCCTGGCCCTTCGAGAGCCTCCGCGCCTTCTTCACGGGCGTCTTGGCCGTCGGAGACGCGCTCGGAGCTCATGGCGCACTTCAATCGTGTCTTAAGTTTCTCTGCAGCACCGTAAGTTTCCAACCTTACACCTACCCCATATATATAGAAAAATACTGATCTGGTTCGCGCAACTTTAGATTTTGCTAATGGGGTGCTGGCAGCGGTGGGTGGACCCTCGCGTGGCTGCGGGCGATCGGTGGCACTCGAGTCGCGTGGGGGTTGTGCGCTCGTCGGTTCTTCTTGGCGACCACCTGGTGGCCGAGCTGCGGAAGCTGGCGAGGGCGTGACATGGCGGTGGCTCGCTGCGACCGTTTCTAAATAAAAAACTGCGCGGCTTTGAGCGCGAAAACCGCCTTTTAATTCGCCTCGCGGACTCTGCGCGAGTGATTTCGCTGCTGCAACGCACCGTGGACTCGGTGCTGGGCATGACCGACCAGCTGGAGACGGAGGTTCGCGCGAACTGGCTGCAGAACCAGCAGCAGGAGCGAGCGGAATGGGTCCGCGAGATCGCCAAAGTGCTGGAAAATGACGAAAAAATGAAATTTGAAATGGGCAACGAGCGACAACGGGTAGAAGTTTTGCCTCTGTTGAGGCATGAAATGGACCGGTATAGTCAAATTTTGAGCCACCGCGAGCTGGGGGTCGTGTCCGAGGTGTTTGACGCGGTGGCGAGACGCGGAAATGTCGTGGTAGGAAAGTTGCCAGGTTGGTTCGCGACGTCGGAGCTCGAGTGGTTCCGAGCGAAAACCTCCGCCGTGGAAGGAGGAGAAGAAGCTTGTGAGCGACAGGCATCACTGTGGGCCAAGCTGCACCATCCGAATGTGCGAAAGTTTTTCGGCGCGTGCCATGTTGGACAAGCGTTTGTGATTCATGAAGCACGCAGTGAATTGCCGCTTCCGAAACATAATATTCCGAGGAGGAGGAAGACAAAAAGTGAACGAGCATCTGCGAAGAAGTTGGGGAAAAGTGAATATCGTGCGCTGGAAACGGCGGCACTAACGTGGAAGCATCTACTTGGCTGCGCTCTTGGTCTTCAGTACGTGCACGAGCGGGGGCTGGTACACGAACGACTGTCGGTAGTACACCTTCTCTACTCTCAAGCGTCACAGAAGGGAATTTTGAGCGGTATGGGGTTGGTACCGGTACGTTTTCAAAAGACCATTGACGGAGACTTGCGCGGAGTTGATGCGAGACTGGCAATATCTGCGGACACCTTAGCTTTTGGTCTTACAATTTTTGAGATTATGGTGAAGGACCGTTCAGACGATATCGCTTCATCTCGATGGTTGGTATCCGATAGACTTCCTGACGTTCGACCTGACTTCGTGACAAAAGCCGAATGGGATCTTGTGGCGGGTATGTGCGATTCTGATCCAACCGTGAGAACTTCCATGGCGGACGTTGTGCACCAGATAAGTATGCTGGCGAACCATAATGCCCCTTCTGTTGTCAAAACGCCGTCTAGCTCTCCGGCCACTGTTGAAGATGTGAGTGTGTATGAAATCCAGACGCTTGGAATGACACTCAAAGATACGCTGGATGAAATCGGACAGCTTTGTGGCGAGGTGGACAGCGTCGAGGATGTGAATCGCCCAGTATACGATCGCCTGCTGGATGTATATAACCAACTCCTAGCTAGTCCAGCGCCGACACATACAGTTTTTGCGGAAAGCTTCAGTCTCGTTGTGCTCCGATTTTTAGACATGCTCGACCAGCGTTCCCTTGCCCCCTCAAGTCTTGCTGCTATTATGTGCGCGTCCCGCACAGTCGCTGGAAAGAATTACAGCTTCCACCACAAGATCGACATGCTACTTCGCACTTCGAACCTGCAAAGTACGAGCCGTGTTCACCACTGGCAGACAAAATGGACAGCAAATCAAGGACGCCAAGTTAAGGCGTTAAAGTCGTTTAAAGAGAAACCAGTATCGCTGTTGAGTCAACTATCGAATGAAGTTGACCGATCCGAAGCGTTGCTGCAATTTGAAGCGAGAACTCAGCTCGATGTTACATCTGCACGTGTACGAAAAGAATCCATGCTGTGGCACCCCAACATCTTAACATTGATGAAAGCGAAGATATCCCATTGTGGTTTATTCCTCCGTATCAAGTGCAGCTTGGCAATCACATCGCGGACGGTTCGTTCGGAGCTGTGTACGAAGGAGAATGGCTCGATACTGACGTCGTGGTAAAACGAGTTCTTTTGGATCACACTGAGGGGGAGAACTGGGAGCAATTTCGTCGTGAAGCAGATCTGTGGTTCTCATTAAACCACCCAAACTTAGTCAAGTTGTATGGTGCATGCCACCAGGGTCGACCATTCTTCGTATGTGAGCGGGCAAGTCATGGAACCCTAGCGTCGTACCTCAAGGGACAGAACCGCCGCAAAATCTGGTATGCCATTGGAGACGCTGCTCTCGGTTTGCAGCACCTCCACGACCATGATATTGTGCACGGTGATATCAAGGGAAACAACATTCTCGTTTGTGACAGTATCGACGGTTTGCCGACTGCAAAATTGGCGGACTTCGGCTTGAGCATCGTTACAAATCGACTCTCAGCATCAGTCGATCATGAGAATGGAGCTTTAGGTGCATTTCGATGGAAATCGCCCGAGTGCTTGCTGGGAGTTCAGCCCACGTTGGCATCCGACATTTATTCCTTTGGCATGTGCATTATCGAGGCTGTTACGGGTCAGTACCCGTGGGGTAATACCATGCCGGACTCGGTTGTGGTATGCAACGTAGCGGAAAAACGATTGCTTCATCCACGCCCCAGAGGCTTCAATGACGCCGAATGGCAGTTGGTTACTCGTATGTGTCGTTTTGAGCCTCGTCGTCGAATTCCGATTGGAGCTGTGATCAACTGTGCATTCAACCTGGCAGCTGCGTGATCAAATATGCGCGGTGTCGAGTGCTTTGTTCAGAGAACTGGTTCGGCATTTTAAGACCAATTACAATGCGACAAGATATCCCAGTGGAGACTCGGCAAGTTCAAGTGTACATGTAGCAACACTCTCTGCGATCCAGAAGATGAGTAAACCACGAGCTTTTCACAACAAGTTGAGCAGCACTAACTTCGAAAACGAATCAATGTTCTTGAGCACAGCGCATGAAAGCTTAGTCCTATCTCATGGGACTATACGATCTAGTTCGTATCCTGAGTAGTCTGCTTGGAGCAGGCGTCGTTGGAGGCCTGGGCGATGTGCTTGTCCGGGTTCTGGCAGCTGGCAATGCCCAGGAAGCACGAGTTGCTATAGGTGACGCCGTCCGAGCCGCAGACGGGGTCATAGTTCTGAGGGCAAACCTGGGCACAGTTTGAGGCAGCGCTACCGCTCTGGGACGCACCTTCCTTATCGAGGAAGTCCTTCCAAGCCTTGTTGAACTGGGCATTTTGGCCGTAACCCGGCATGCCAGGGAGAATGGCAGGGCCCAGACCCGAAATCGTGTTGGGGTCCACTCGAGTGAGGGTGTTCGGGTTGACGGTGAGGGTGTTGCTGCTACCGCTTTCTTTCGAAGCGAGGTCGTCCATGGCCTTCTTGAGCTTCGGGTTGTCGCCGGCAGGCGTCTGGGGGCCCAGACCCTCAAGGAGAGCAGGGTTTTCAGTCGGCAGCGAGGCAGGGTCGATAGTGTAGGTATTACCAGCGGCAGCCAGGGACCTCACACCCTTCTTGGACTTCATCTCCTGAATGAAAGCAGGGTTTTCCGTCGGCAGGGTGGCAGGGTCGACGGTGTAGGTGTTGCCGCTCTGGGATGCACCTTCCTTATCGAGGAACTCCTTCCAAGCCTTGTTGAACTGGGCATTTTGGCCGTAACCCGGCATGCCAGGGAGAATGGCAGGGCCCAGACCCGAAATCGTGTTGGGGTCCACTCGAGTGAGGGTGTTCGGGTTGACGGTGAGGGTGTTGCTGCTACCGCTTTCTTTCGAAGCGAGGTCGTCCATGGCCTTCTTGAGCTTCGGGTTATCACCAGCAGGCGTCTGAGGGCCAAGACCCTCGAGGTAAGCAGGATTCTCAGTCGGCAGAGAGGCGGGGTTGATAGTCAGCGTGTTGGTGCCGGAAGCCTTCAACTGACGGTGATTCTCGATCGGCACCTGAGGGCCAAGACCCTCAATAAGGGCAGGGTTCTGAGTAGGCAGCGTGCGAGGGTCGATGGTGTAGTAGCTGCCACTGTCAGACCCGGCCAGGGACTCCATGGCCTTCTTCAGCTTGGGGTTGTCACCGGCAGGAGTCTGCGGGCCAAGACCCACAAGCGTCTTAGGGTCGACATAAGAAAGCGTGGCCGGGTTGACGGTGAGTGTGTTGGTGGACTCAGCCGACGCGCCAGCGACAGCGACGGCAGCGAGTACAATTCCAGCGGCGAACTTCATGGTGCACTTTGCTTTGGGAGTCTCCGGTGGGAGAAGTGAAGTGAGTTGCTCTCTGCAAATTTGAGAATAGCACTTTCCGCACCGTCACACGTGTTGCTCGTTTGCAGCCAGTGAGGGAGCGCTTGCATTGCAAGGCTATCATGTGTTTACCCTGGAATGAACTATGGCCCATGGCCAATTCCAGGGTAAACACAAGGCACCACCCTATCCACGATTGTATCTTGGGGATTGTCACGAGCATGGACGAGAAGCGTTGATGGCGTCCCAAAATAATCAGGACCTAATCTCGTGGTGTTGTGACAGCACTAGCATTTCCTCTGCTTCAGCTGCTTGATGACATTCGAACAGTAAAATAACTTGGCTTGCTACATGTACAACATGCGCATGGTTAGCGGAGGAGGTGTTGGGCAACAGAACATGGAACAGTAGCGTCAAAAACACTCGAATGAGCAATACAGGGTAAATGAGCCCATCCGAAGCCGCAACATTTGGTCGTGTCACAAACAGCTCGACAGACGCTGGAGCAAGTTATTATAACGTTCGCATGCTGCGGCAAATCGCGTTGAGCCGGGGCTCGTTGGCGTACTTGAACCGGCAGTAACAGCGGAAATATCTTCATGCAGTCGTCGCACCCAGAAAATTGCTTCAGTGAGAGTTGAGGACAAATTCGGACTCGACAGCAATTGGGGTTGCGGCATCCCGGATACCTACTATCGGTATTAATAGTACGCTATGAGCCGTTGCCCCATTCACCAGCGTCATTGTGACGCACTGATATGCTGCCTACGGTCAAGCTGTCGAGTAAGCCTAGCATTGGCGATCGTATGGTTCTCTCGATAAGAACCATTTTTCGTTACTGTAGGATAACTATTGTTTTGCCGGGCACCCGATCCCTATCTCATCCGTTTTGCGTTTGTCAGCCAATGGCAATTCGGTTTTGTCTCCAGAGTATAGATTTTGACCAATGGCACAGCGTTAGGGGTAGGTTCCAGCCTAAAACCGGAATATTCCGGAAAATGCCATTGTTACACGGTAAGTATATATACAAATGTTAGGTATTCTCATAATTATTCGATAAGTCGCATTTTTCCCAACATTGAAGTGTCGTTGCACTAAAATAGCAAGAAATCCCTCTGCTGCTAGGTATAGAGGGGAGGGCCATTTCCGTTTAAGCAGACGTGTGGGCCATGATGCGGAAGGCAGCACGAGGGCTCGACACCCCTGCCGGCACAATGGGCCAAGAGCTAGCAGCTGAAAAGCTTTTTGACGAGTTTCTAGTATCCACAGGATTAAGTAGCGATGCCTTAGACAACATGCATTGCTCACTCGCTCAAGACGCAAGTCTGCCCATGCAAAATGTCTACTCTTTACTAACTGCTTTTACAATTTTCTTGCAGACTAAAAAGAGAGCTAGAGCTCAGGCTGCTGATGGGCTTCTGTCCAAGTCAACAGCTGTAACGGGGTTACATGAAGAGTGCCAATCACTCTTCCGAGTTAGGTACATGATGTACCCCACACCTCTACCATGTCACAAGTGGTGTGTGAAACACCACTGCCACGTCGATGATGGCTCACAGCTTAGACCCTTGCGTGCGTTCACGCAGACGTACTTTGACGATATCTTCGTCCATAGCCGTGCCGAAGAAGGCAAGACAGCTATCGAGGTGCATCTCGAGCACCTCCGTCGAGTGTTTGAGGTCATGAAAGCCAACAAGCTCTATGCCAACATCGATAAGTGCGTCTTTGCGGCGGAAGAGATCAAAGTTCTCGGCTGCTTTGTCAGCAGCGTCGGCGTTCGAGCCGATCCCGAGATGGTCAAAGCCATTGCGGCCTGGTCCACACCGCGATCCCAAAAGGATCTCCCGAAGTGGTTGGGCCTGGCCAACTACTTGCACAAGTATAGTGCGGGGTACGC
>JAHWLE010000265.1:3060-27033 GCA_024679135.1 Phytophthora foliorum | reverse complement strand
AGTTGAGCAGGTGGTAGCGCGAGAAGGCGCCGTGGCCGGCGTCGTGGCCCACGGTGAAGAAGCCCCAGAACACGACGCCCTGCAGCAGCACGTAGCCGCAGCAGAGCGCGGCGTCCAGCGCCCAGAAGCTCTCGACCACGGGCAGCGCGCGCACGTAGTTGAGGCCGAACGCCAGCGCCACGGCGATGGCCACGATGCGCACCGTGTAGTAGAGCGACAGCGGCACCGAGGCTTCGAAGCACTCGCTGGGCAGCGACCGCTTGATCTCCGTCAGGGTCGGGAACTGGTACGGCTGCTTGGTCGCCATGGCAGTGAAGGTGTCTGCTGCGCCGCACTTGCTGGAATGAGCTCTGCGGGACGTGTGGCTGCGAAACCACCGTTGAGTCATAGATACCCTTCGCCATAGTTCGGGCAAGTCGAAGTTGGATGGTGAACAAGGCACCGCCGGGATGCACGATGACATCACGCGTGTACTGTCTAGGACGCATACCGCCATTCAGCGAAGGCGGGACCTGCACACGTCCCGCATTCTTGTGGGAGCGCTGCTCAACGCAATGTGTAGTTTATTTCTTTGGTGACTTTGAAAACTTGTTTTTAGCGGAAGGGTAGCACCACCTCGTGCTGCAAGATGTCTTCGGCGAGAGGCCGCTGCAGCGCGTCCGGGTGCATCATGCTCGCGATCAGGTGCTGCAGCGAGTTGGAGTATTGTCTGCAGTAAACAGGTGAGCAAGCTGGTCAGCAAAAGAAACGAGGCCGCGGAGAGTATCACATTCGTACCGGAACATCACGAGGTCTCCGTCGCGGATCTTCTGCCATTCTTCACCGCCACTCGCCAGTGTTGTTCCAAGCGCGAGTTCATAGATCGTGGCCCCCAGGGCGAAGATGTCGCCGGCGCGCAAGTTATTCCGGTTGCCTTCCAGCAATTCACTGCAGTGAATAAGGAAATGATAACTTAGCCAAACAGCCTCTTGCCTCGTCAAGCGCTGGCGCAGAAAGCACGTACCGACTAAGATACCGATTGTCGCCCTCCGTGATTTCCATGCTGCCGTCAAGGTGAGCGACAGTTCCCAGGTCACCCAACTGCACCAACAAGGCAGCAAATGTGAGCACCATCACCTAGTGCTTTCAACATCATTCGAGAGCAGCTTACCTTGTAGACCTCTCCCGGGCCGACCAACACATTTTGTAGCTTGACGTCCATGTGGACTATTTTCTTGCTGTGCATGTCGTAAAGAGCCTAAATCGAAGACGTAGTTAGATCCAGGTTCGAGGAACAGACATACAAAGAGACATACCTGAGCTATATGGCACAGCAGCTTGCACAGTGTCTCTTCCGGGACCTTGTGCGGTGCGTACTTGTTGACAAAGCCAGCCAACGAGCACCCCTCCAGGTTTTCAAGCTGGATGTAGAGCAAATCGTCTTCTATCCAGGCGTCGAAATATCGGACAACATGATTGCTACTACTCAACGCTGCTAGCGCCTGCACTTCTCGAAGAGCTCTCTCACTGTGGTGCAACCACAACAACAAACGTAAGTGCCTATTAACGTAAAGCAGCAGCAGCAAGCAATGCACACGTACGTGTCTGCCTTCCCGCGAAAATGGCGCTTGCTCTTTTTCACCGCGTACACCCAGCCATCAATCTTTTTCATGCACTTGTACACCTTCGAGAACGATCCCGAGCCGATCAACTGCCAAGCAGAACACCACACCTTAGTTCTGTGCCCTAACGACAACGACAAGAGACAGACAGCATACCCCAAGCTCGGAGAAATCCGACAGATACTTGGAAACAGGCGATCCGCTCTTGTCTCCCACCCACGCAGACGGAAACGACCGCCGTTTGCGCCTGGAAATCTTTTTCTTCCCCGAGTCCGTCTCCGGCGCGAACGGGTTCACATAACTCTCTTCGGACAAGAACGACACCGCTCGCTCTCTGCAAATAAAATGCATCAACGCAACAACACACGACCCCATGAAAAATAGAGCACAAGTGAGCAGCACGAAGACACACTCGGACCACCACAAGCACTCACCCGTTAGGTCGTGGTCTTTTGGTGTTCACCACCACGTTCACCCTCTTCTTCAACGGCGAGCCCATGTCCATGGACGATTGGCTCGAGAAAGACGGGGGGCCCCTCCTCGCGTACCGTACGTCCATGTGGGTCATGTCCTGCGTGAGATTCTGCACCTGCTCCTCCTGCACCACGTCCGCTCCGCTATTGAGTCTCGGCCTCTTCTTCAACGGGGAGGGTGTCGTCGGGTTGGACAGCGGGATCACGGGCTGGTCTCTGGGCGTGAGGAATTCCATGTCGTCCTGGCTGTACTGGTGCATCTGGGGCGTGTAGCAGCCCTGGCTCGTGGGCGGCAGGCCGAAGCGCACGGGCGTGTGCGTGGGCTCCCAGTCGGGCTCGCTGCGCTGGCTCGAGTCCATCTTCTTGGGTCTGTCGCTGCTCTGGGAGGCCGCGGGCATGGGCTCCTCGCTGCTCTCGTCGTCCATCACGTCGTAGTCGATGCGCTTCTGGACGGGCTCGTCGTCGTGCTCGTCCATGGCGGCGCTGCTGAAGCTGTTGCCCTTGGCGGAGGCCTCCAGCGACCGTCGTGCCTTGCGCAGCTTGCCTCGACTGGATTGGGAGAAAAAGTCGTGGATCGAGCGCTGCTTCTTGCCGCCGCTCGAGGTCTGCGACGAGCCGCTGCCGCGCGCCTTACTGCGCAGCGCGTTGAGCAGCATGACGGGAGAGGGGAAAAGTCAACGAAACCGGCAAAACAAAAGATGATGATCCGGATTGACGTTTCCCGCCTTTTTCGGATGAAGTTTGAGAGGATGGGTTATGAAATTGGATGGGTTGTGGGTGAACAACTGAATGGGTTCACGCGACGTCTGATACATACTCAAGGCCGTTATTCCGCCGCTAAGTTGACATATGTCGACCATCGAAAGGCACCTACAAAGTTGCAGCTATCTTTGGAGCAAGTGGAGCCCTTGGAAGGTCCTCGCCAACCGACTATGTGGCTTGGAGCGCTCCTGCTCTCCTAATCGTTGGCGCTCGGCTTCAAGCTCCACTGCTTCTTGAGCTTTTCGGGCGAGTTCGGTGGCTTCTTGCTCTTGGCGACCGCGCTCCTGCTGCTCGGCTTCCAATGTGCCCTCGGCTAGGGCGACTTGAACGAGTTCCTAGGAATGTGAGACTCGGTTAGTGCAGGGAGTCGAGCTGGAATGGTTGCAGCTGTTTTGCAAGACGCACCTTGAGCCCCATCCGATCGCCGACGAGGCGGAGAGGAAGCGCTTTCTGCTCACCGCCAACAATCGAGCGCCGGTTGTACTTGGCGGAAGCGTAGAATTCGCAGATCTCACAATCGTGAAAGACGCGACAGAGACGGCAGAGGCCGTCGAGTGTTTCTGCAGTGCCGCGACCAAATTTGCGGAACGATCGCTCGTACGCGTCGTACTGGCGCAGAATGGTGGCGTGGTCGGCATCTGCTTGAATCGCGCGTAGGTAGTAGTCGTCGAGGACACTGCATTTGCAGCGATAATATCGAGAAATGTTACACGCTGTTCAGGTAGTACGGCAAAGCTACGCTGATGTACCTTTGGGTGGAGATGGGAGGCATGACCACTAGCGTGGCGTCCGCGCTGCACTGCACCGCGCCGACGCGACCAACATACTTGAATGCCGAGTAGACACCAAACACCTCGACCTCTGCGAAATGGAGGAAATTCTTGTTTTGTAGTTGAACTCGGATGAACTGACCGACCGTGTTAGTTGTGGGGAGTACCCACTCGGTCATTCGTTTGTTGGTTCGGAAAAGTTCGAACGCGCTCGACTGCACTTTAGCAGCCCGCAGACTATATCGAAACAAGGATTTCCAGTGATCATGTCGTAAGCAGTTCGGCACGTGGTAACGTGCAGTCGCGATCGAACTCACCCTTCTTTGCCTTCCAGACTTTTAAACGCAAATTCACTCACAAAGATCCAGCACGGGAAAAGCCGACCGCTGTACTCACTCCTGCTTTTTGACGGGTTCAACGGCTCGTCCGTTCGATTCCACAGCTGAAAGAGTACAGGTTAGTTCTTTGGGCATATTTACATAAGAAATGTTAGCTAGCCGTTCACCCGAATCTTTTCGATGACGGCAGGCTGACCAAGATCCACCTCCCACCACGGCTTGTCTTCTAGCTACAAAGCAGGTATGTCCACAACCGTGAGTACAATATCTAATAACGAGAGATTAAAAACACTCGGCCTTACGTGAGTGTGGATGCAGGTCGCTAAAGCACCTCCAACATCTCCATTGACAGCAAAGTGTGATCCTTGTTCGTTGTAGATGGTAATCTGACGACATGGCTTGCCAAATGCAAGATTGTAAGGTTCAACGTGTAAGCATTTGAGTAGCTCTGGTTTTTCCACAAATGTACGCTGTGATTAACACACACAGAACAAACCAGGATGACTACGTTAGAGTCCTCACTGCTGTCAGCAAGTATTTACATTTACCGTGGTATCGTGGCCTGTACAACCATGATTATTGCGACCCCATGTGTAAAGTTCTCCATACGAGGATACAGCGGCTGTATGGCTTCCTCCGCACGCCACCTGACGAATCCCAACCCCATCCAGCTCTGGTATACGCTCCCACGACAAAACGTACCGACTAAGTGCAGTTGCACCCCCGCAGACATACACCTGACCACCAAGTAGTTTCTTGCTTCCTCCATTGTATTCTGACGTGACCTCGGTGCAAATTGCGGAGTGGGCTGTTCCGCATGAGACCTGCCATACCCGCACTTTCTTGTTCACAAGATCTCTTACCAACGTTGGGACAACGATCGTATCGATCACGTGAGGTCCAAACCCAAGGCGCCCACCATTTGCGGAACCCCACATGAACAATTCCCCTGCCATTGAGACTGCTCCGCTGTGCGAGGCTCCGCAGGACACGAATCGTATTCTTCGTTTACCAGGGAATTTGACCAGCAGTGGCGCCAAAGAGTACTGCTTGTACTCGTCCTCAACAATTCCGACACCCAGTTTGCCATTGCATGCCGACCCCCAAGTGTATAATGATCCGTCTGAGTCAATTGCTGCACTGTGTGAAAAGGAACAAGACACCTGACGCAGGCTTAGATCCTAAAAAAGCGTGGAAGTGATAGCATTAGTTTACAGATTGTCAGCGTACAAACATAATTTCGCACATTGAAAGTTTCGATACGCTGGGGGTGGTTTATGTCGAAACAAATAGCTCCTTGCTCATTTGGCTGAAGACCCAGACGCCCACTTGCACCGATTCCACATGTGTAAAGGGATCTAAAACTCATTTTGCGCGAATGAGTGCAGGTCGGTAATGCCTACAACGTCCACACACTCCGTACCCATCTTGCATAAGCAGCGCCACATGGGAACCCCCAGCAGAAACATTTGCTACGGCCTGCAAAATAAAATCAGCACCCGTATTCGCTTTCGCTTCATCTAACGTGGACTTACCGCAGCTCCTCTGGGTGAGTGAAGGGGTGGCCCTCTTCAGGTACAAACAAGATACAAAGATCAGATCGAAGCACTTACACACTAGGGTATTTTGTCTTGCCTTGAAGTAACTCCGCTCATATCAATTCGCGAATTTTCACCTCGAGCCGTAAACTCAAGGATTGTATCTTCCAACTGCACAACCCTCCGAGCAGCTCTGGACTCGTATGCGCGGTCCTACAGCAAGATCACTGAGTCGAAGGTGCTACTTAATAAAATGATACGTCGCTGCTCACTGCGCGGTCTGTTTTCTCGATAAGCTTGGCTTTTGCATCCTCTTCACGCTTGGCATATCGATTGTCACGCAATATTTTGACATCTGCCCACTGCAAGGACGCAGGTTAAGTTTGCTCTGTCAGAGAGATACTCCATGGATAAGATAGCGGAGGCATCACATACTCCTTGTAGTAGTTTTTCTTTTTCCTAGTCACAGAAACGCAAAAGGGTAATGAGCTATGACAACAGTTAAGTCAGCTCTGATCGTACCACTTGGAGGAGATTGACCTGCTTGTTTTGGATACGCTTTTTGTCTTCACTGTATTCCTGTTCATGTACGGTTTGTGATTGCGAGAACTATTGAGAATCACATTTTTATCTGCATACCTTGATCAGTTTTTCCGATTCTTTGAATGCGATATGCCCCTCTTCACCTTTTACCTCGACTTCAAGCTCGAAGCATTCTCCCAGCGCGAGTGACAAGTCCATTTTGGTCATATGATCGAGCTCAAGCCCACGCAGTTGGGCAGACAAAATAAGCTGCTCATATTCAACCTTGGGTAGGAGCACTTGCTCCATGAACAGCAGCCGCGTCGCATTACTGGGAGGTGGCTCCCAAATGTCGTAATACGTGACAACTCGTTTCAACCTTCAAAGCAACAAGTTATTGATTATAAATCAGCCAATATTTTTTTTTATTGTTACCAGAGTACCTTTCATAGCGTTGGTTCTCTTCGTCTTGTCGAGCTTCAAGCTCCAGCTGTTCTTCTTCTCTCGCTTCCACATCAGAGTCTCGTAGCCGTCCTAGCTGTAGACAAGTCCATCAGACAAGGTTCGAGCATTGTTGTGTTGTGAAGGTCATACCTGTGTGGGGGTACACATTTTCTGTAAAGCCGATCGAGGAGTAATCTTCGCCTGTATGCCATTTTCCGAGTGCTTCTCTTTACTTTTCTTCATGCCGGTTGTTTCGAGCTCATCGTCTGAGTCACTATCAAATCCATCTAGGCGCCGGGCTGATGCCTCCCACGTAGTATTTCTCCCTCCCCAGCTAAAAACACTCCCCGAACTTGTCACGGCAAAAGCAACGCTATCACTGATCGCACCTTGCACAACACTTCTACCCCATAAAGGTCCAGTATTTGTCATCAAAGATGTAGATCGAAACCTTAAGCTCCGAACAAATTCCCGGTTTTCAAAGAAGAGCTTGGCAAGTTCTTCCTCGTCTTGATTGCTCTCGTCGTGGGTGAACTCTTCAATTTCAGATATTTCTGTAGGTGCATTTGAGTCGACATGTTGACCTCCCTCGGGATCTTCATCCAGTATCTCTCTCTCACGAGACATTGCTCGCATATGCATTTTCGTCTGGGAAATTGTCTGCTTGTTCAATCTCGGTGGACTTTGGAACTTCCAGCGTTTATTTTCTAATCTTCGACGAACGTATTTGGATGCTGAAACCCTGAGCTCGCTACCAGCTCGAGACGGTATAACCTTCTTCGGCTGTGGCTTGATTTCACTTATTTTCGGCATTGGGCCTCCTTCATTCTTTTGTTTGTCTACCTTTGGTGCTGGTCGTGATTTGTTTACCTGCGCTTGCTCAGTTGGATTTACCCGATAAGACCAAATTTCGCTCACAGCCTTAAACCCTGGGAACAGATCTTCGTCTCTAGTGACGGGATCCCCTGCAAACTGGTCGTACTTCCCACTTCCCATAATGTACACTTGCCCCGCTGCATCTAGCGCGGCTGCTAGCTCGTCTTCAGCTCGAACAAGCGCTTTCCGACTCAACATTTCTCGAAACTCCTTGTCTCGTTGACGTTCTAGAAACCTTTTCGCTGCCTCCAGCGCAACTGCCTCGCGGGCCTCCTCTTCATCTAAAATCGTCTCTAGCATTTGCTGCATCTTCCATAGCCGTATATGTTTTGGTATCTCAACCCCACGGTTTGTGAGCTCTTCACGTACATCAACGAGACGAACCCACATCGAGCGAAACTCCTTGTAATCAATGTATCCGCTCTTGTCCTTGTCATACTTTTTGAAAATCTTGTCCTGCTTTTCATCGCTCACATCCATGCCAAAGTACTCCAGCACATCCTATTCACGCATTCCTCATCAGTGAAACCCATGAGCAGAATTTGCTCGCCTAAATCCGTACCGCAAACTCTAACTCATCAATCTGCCCAGTCCCGTCCTCATCAAACAACTCGAATGCGTCTTTAGGGCCCAGCAAAGCCGACGGAGAGAACCCCAATGGGTTACCCGACACAGGGTCTACCGCAAACATGGCCATCTTGAACTCGGTGAGGTCAATTTCACCGCCGCCGTCAGTATCACATCTACGGAAAATCCGCATCGCTTTAGCCCCTGAGATGGAGATCCCCAGATCCGGCAGCTACACAGCAGCAGCCAACAAATATCAGCACCTTTCCAATGGAGATATTGAACCCTCCGTACCATGGCTAAAAACTCGGATGCAGATATATTTCCCGACCCGTCCGTGTCGTACTTCTTGAACAGCTCCTCCGGCGATAACTACGTGGTACGCGGCAGTTAGCACCTGTCGCCCTCCTCTGAACTGGCACGAACGAGTCACCTTCGAGTTCAGCACTGCAACTTTCCTCTTCTCGGCTTCGGCTGCTTCCTCCTCGTTCAAACTCTCGTCCCCACCCGCCTTCGCGTACCGGTCGATGGTCGCCTCGTCGTCGCTCTCGTCGCTGTCGGGCCCGAACAAGTCCAAGTCCCCATTTTTGCCCTTCGCAGGCGCAGCTGCCGTCGATGGAGACGCTGCAGCCAGAGCTCCCCCTCCGCCTTCCGCCACGCGACTGCTATTGCGCTGCCGCTCCTTGCGCCCGAAGAGCCCCATGACTGAAGAGGCGTGCACTTTGGTTGGGTACACATTTCTGTACCCACTGGGTACACATTTTTGTACCCACTTGTTGAAGTATCCTTGACTGGAGCCTCACTTCCGCATTTGCGGCCAAGAGCACAAGTGGAACAGGAGTGATGGTCTCGTCGGACTGGGAGGCTCAACTAGCGAGGGAGGGCTCCACGGGCAGTGCCGAGAGCCAGCTGGCGTTCCAGGAGGAGTTCGCGCTGGCGGAGAGCGTCGCGGCCAAGGCGCAGCTGGTGCAGCGGAGCTTCGTGCCTGGCTCGGCCGACTATTTGTACTACGGTGCGCTGTGTGAACTGCTGGAGGTGCAGAGGCTGGTGGAGGAGGAGAAGCACGAGGAGGCCTGGCAGAGGCTGAGTGAGGCAAAGACGCAGCTGGGGAGGACGGAGAGGCAGCTGCAAACCAAGAGCTGCAGTAAACGCGCGCAGAGGATCATGAGGCGCCAACTGCTGCTGGAGCTCGAGCTGCAGACCAAGCTCAGCAAGCCGGAAGCAGAGATTGCGGTGAGTGGAGTGAAGTGAAGTGGAGGGGGTATAAAAAGGAGACTGATGTGGCTGTGTAGATTACAACCCAGCGAATCACGACGTCGCTGCAGGTGAGCTTCGCGGACCCGGAGCCTGCTGGGATCTCGACAGAGGTCGGGAAGGAGACGTACCCGACAACGCTGCGGTACGTGGTGCGCTGAGTGAGGAGGTTCTATGTCTGGATGCGGAGATCTCACAATGTGCTTGATTGCAATTTCTTAGTAATGAGCTGCTGGACCTTGATGCAAGAATCCAGACGAAGTTGAATTCAGTGACCTTTGGTGCTGCAAAAGATACGGCGCTGATAGAGATTTTGCAAGATCTCGATGTCTTCGGGCGGGAAAAGACTTTCCACAAAGTCTGTGCTTGGGATGGACCTGATTATGAGCGCTGGGTGATGCTCGACGTGTTCCTGGACATCTACGCGTTTGAATACGCGGATATTCCAGGGTACGTTGCTTCTGTATAGGAACCACATGCCTGAAGTCGGTCATTTTCCTACCAACTGACGTATCATTCCTTGATCTAGATATGTGGATGTGATTGTCAAGGATGTTGAGCGTAAGAAGGACACGTACAATGGCTACAGCTTTAACTTCCGTGCAGCGCATCGCAACTTGTCCTTTTTGCAGTTGTTGGAATGTGCAAAGCGAGCGCCAGAGATATTTCGTAGCAACAGCGAATTCGCATTTCGCGGGATGCAACTACTCCAGGCTGCTGCAGAGGTGGACAGCGCCCAGAGTTTGGATCTCCGAAGTGAAACTCGGAGCGAGAAAGAGTTGGAGCATATCGAGACGTATCAGGAGTTTCTGAGTGACTTTACGCCAACCGCGGTTTATGAACTTCGGACGAAAACACTATACCGGAAACTGGAACTTTTGAACATGGCGAGTTGGACAAGCCCTGGAGCCTTGATAGGGCTGTTGAAAGCATTGGTGGAGTACGTGAAGATCGCTGGTGGTCACATTGTGGGTCGTAACAACGTTAGCAGGCATGGCTTCGCGAGCGTCTCTCAGACGAGTCACGATGAAATCATTCAAAAGAGTTTGAGAACGCTATGGTCGTCCGAAATGGATGATGAAGTTGTTCTCAATACGATACGCCCTCACTTGGATAATGACTTTGTGGAAGTTCAGTATGCGTTGGCCATGATCAAATTGGGAAAAGGTGAATTTTCCCATTGGACAGCAAAGCTTCCGGATGAGGGTCAAGAGCTATCGAGTCAAACCAGCTCGTCGGAGGTGATTTTCTGCGAGTCAAATCCAACCTATTTTCTACCCGAGGACCCGCTGCGAGTTTACGTGCGAGCTCGCAACGTGAACTCCCTGACTGCCCATCTCTATGAGATCAAAACCATGGAGTACTATTCACACCTGCGCCGTGAAATCAAGGGTGATATATGTCTGGATGGATTGCTGCCGACAGAAGAGCAGATTGTCGATTTGAGTCATCTCACCGCGTGGCAAGAAGTCCGAGTTCCGATCGAGTTTCTTGCTAAGAGAAATCCTCAGCGTGGTGTTTTTGTTGTAGAAGTTTTCGAAAAGGGGGTTACATGCCGGGCTATCTTACGAAAAGGTTTTCTCCGCCACGTGGAGCGAATCACGACTCAAGGGCACGAGTTCGCAGTGCTCGATGAACGTGGAAATCTTCTTCGTGATGCTCGTGCGCTTGTGCTCAACGTGAAGTCTGGTAACAGTAGGGCTCAGGTCGGTCGGGAGTATGCAGCGGACGAGAAAGGGAGCATATCTATTCCATTTCGTCACCCAAATGACGTAAGTTCAAGAGATAAGTTCGCCATCGCATTCTGCCACGGGTCATTTGGCAACTTTCATGGATCGTTCAGCTATTTGCTGGAATCATTTGACGTGGACTTTGACATACACATCGATTCCGAGCAGTTGGTTCCTGGATCTGTTGCCCAGCTTGTTACTCGTCCACGTCTGCTTGTTGCTGGTATTGCGACCGGCGAATCGCTTGAGCTGCTTGTTGATGTAAAATTTGTGATTGAGTTCGATCTTGTCAACACGAGCAATGTTGGCTCCAGCTCTCACAAGGAAGTCCTGTCTTTTCCGTCCATGCAGTCGATTGTGAATCATCCTCCTTGCTTTGAGATTCCGATGGATGCCAAAGGCTTCAATGTCACGTTGAGTGCTTGTGTTTCTCGACCCAACGTGAGCCAGGAAGCAAGCTTCGTTAAATCAAGTGAACTGCCAAAAGTGGGCGGCTCGAAACGGTTTGACGTCCAGCGAGTGAACAGCTTTGACAGCACATACACCGCTCATTTGGTTCGAAGATCGCTTGAGTCGGGGAACCCGTACAGTTCCAGCGAGTTCCGGGTATTAGCACTTGGCCATAATGGAGAACCGGTCCCGAATGTGCGTGCGTTGTTCACGTTTAAGCACGTGCACTCCAAAGATGATATCAAGGTGACACTTCAATCAGATGCCGCAGGTGACATCAAGCTGGGCCAACTTCAAGACGTTGAGTGTCTTACGGTTCAACTTGAAGGTGGTGGCGGACAGACTGGTTCATGTAGTTGGGAGCTGCCCAACTTGCGATCATATCGACCTCAAATTGTTAATTGCTCGGTGGACGATATTGTGGAGATTCCTATTCCGTTCGCTTATTCGAGTAAAGTGGAGACTTGGGTCAAGGACAACCTGGTATCAGTTTGTGAGGTCGTTGATACAGTGCTACAAAACGCACTACATTACTCGGAGGTGAAGGTGTTTAAGAGCAAGATGAATTGCCCCGTTGGCATTGCTGTTCAAATAAGACGAGCTGGTAAATACGTGGTCTACCTTCGACCGCTGAACCTCAAGTATCCCATCACCGCGTGCAAAAAGGAAAACATTCAGGCCTGTCTGCCACAGGGTTTGATCGTGCAGCCGACCCAAATCCTTCTCGCTACCCAAACTCTGCCTTTGATGATTTGTTCGCAAGAGTTAAAGACGGAAGATAAACAGAAGACGATAATGGCTATTCAATTGCGGAACGCTTCCAGGAATTCAACGCAAGTATTGATGTTCCTGAAGCACTTTTTGGACACTCGCAGCAACAAAATAAGCGAGGTATTTGTTGGAGATGGTTTGAAGCCTGTTTCGAGTTCTGGAACCCGATTGCCAAGACTGTCATTTTCCTCTACCCCACTCGAAAACGATTTTTTGAAAATGCGCAAGATCAGCGATGAGTATGCCTACATACTTCAGCGACGCGCGCTGGTGTCCGCTAATCAAAACTCGCTGACTTTCTTGGGGGCCTCGTCAATACCAAAACCATCTCTACTTCAAAATCCTCACGTTCAAAGTGAAACAGATATGGAGGTGATAAATGTGGAGGCTGGTGATAAGGTGACTGGATTCAAGTCCGTGGCCGCAAATGATATCCAATCGGGAGGAGCTTTCCGGAACCGCAGGTCGAAGAAGAAGCTGAATCAAGGATTCGGAAGATCAGCAGCAAGTCGTGGTGGTGGGATGATACCAAGTATTTCGTTCCTTGGGCAGCAATCGCAACTCGTGGCTTCGGGTATTGTAGATGAGAATGGGTTAGTCCGCATCGAGCTAAGCGGTCTCCCCTTCTTTACCAGCGAAATAGGATCATTTGAAGTTTGCACGGTTGCATTTGACTACACAAATGGATACATCTGTACACAGGAGGTGTCAATGACGCTACCTGCTGTGGAAAATAAAGTGGTGCTGCCGAAGCGCGACATTCGTCTATCAGTTGAGGAGGCTCTCTCGCCATCCGACCATTTCCACCAAGTTGACACCCACGAATGCGTGCATCGTGGTGAAGTGAAGACCCTACCACGTTCATTTTCCAGCAACTATGCGTTGTACGAGAGTCTTGTAAGCGCTATGAAATTGTGGCCAACGCTTGCCTCTGAGGGAAATGTCGAAGAGCTAGCTAGCAAACTGAAAGAGTGGTGGGGCCTGAGCAGCTCCGAGAAGAAAAACTTCTACTATTCGAACGCGTGTGATGATCTTCACTTTTTCCTTTACCGCAAAGACCCAGCCTTCTTCAAGCAATATGCTGAGCCATTGATCACCGCGAAAATTTGCAAGTCCTTGGTGGACTATTACGTGCTTGGTAATGAAGCTAGTTTACAGAGCTTCTATCTTGGCCCTGCTGTATTTCAGCATCTTAATTGCATCGAGAAGTTACTGGTGGCGGAAAGAATGACGAATACGGAGGAGAAGGTTCGCATATGCCGTGCTGTCATCAGCGAGATCGAATCTATCTATCCGTCGGGCTGCCCGAACATACTAGCGCACGTGTTTAACACTGTGTTGTCCCAAGGTCAAGTCGAACCGGCTGTCATCCCAACTCCACCGCCTCACCAAGATTCCTACATCGCATTCGGTGCACCTCCAGCTATCTCTGGATACCCTGGTGGAGCACGGATGCGTCAGCAGTCCTACGCTCCTGCTACTGAAGGCTATGGCTGCACATCGCCAATGAGTGCACAATGTGCAGCACCAATCGGTCTTTCTTCTAGTGCGCCAAGCTTTGGGGCGGCTTGTGCGCAGCGTTCCTTTGATACAATAGACTCTTACCTGGAATCTGATGATGATTTTGGGGTAAGAAGCCTGGATAGCGAGAGTGACGATAGCGAGAATGCAGACGCCGATGATGACGATGAACCTCCAGAAGAAAATAAAAAGAAAAGGAAACCCAAGCAAGAGACGCCATATATCCCACCTGGCAAGATTCGCAAAGTGCAAGAAAAGCGCTACTTCTCTGGCCAACGCCCAGCTCTTACAGGGTGTAACATGTTTTGGAAGGAGTACGCAGAGCACATGTTGCGCTGCGTACAGGGTGGTGATGGTTGTAGACGCTTCGTGTCACCATATTTCCCAGAGGCACTGGCCTCCATTACTGAAGGGCTATTCGCGCTAGCAGTGCTGGACCTCGACACAGATGCAACACCCAGCCCAGTGCAGCTGACCTCCTCTGCAGACACCCACGTATCAATTTCGCCAGCTAATGATGCTGTCCTCTATCATCGCAGCATTGTCCCTGCGGACAGCTCGCCGACAGCCAACACGATATTGATTTTGAAGCAACACATTCGAGACGAAAATGGGGACTCCAACACAGAACTCCTAGTCAACAAGGTTTATACCACGGTTGTCACTTTGAGCAACATTGGCTCGGACCACCTCACCAATGTTAATTTACTGCTGCAAATACCTCAAGGTGCTCTTCCGATGGGTTCGAGTGGGTTTTACACGAAAAACGAGATCGGAAGCGTGGCACCTAACTACACAAGCGAGTTCGTGTTTTCTTTTTACTTCCCAGAAGGAGGAGTGTTCCCGCAATACCCTGCGCGGGCGTCAATTGGAGGTGTTGTGGTTGCTTGGGCTAGACTCCAAGACAACACAACCTGCAAGGTGGTCCGCAGTGCGACGCGTGTGAATTTAGCTTCTTGGGCAGATGTCAGTGCTCGGGGCTCACTGGAAGAGGTCGTGCAGTTTATGGAGTTTGCAAAACCTGGCGTGAAGGCTGACTACAAGAAGCTATACTGGCGGTGCCATGATGAGGGATTTTTTCGCCGGTTGGTGAATTATCTGAGAAGTAAGATCCTTTTCGTGTCGGGCGTTTGGAAATACGGTCTTTTTCATCGTGATCAACAAACAATGAAGGAGTTCTTCGCAAGCTCGAATGATTTGTCCCAATCTGTGGGAAGTGGCTTCTGGTCCTCGTATGTGGACGAGGCACGGTTGTATCGTAGCGAGCGATTTGGATCGATATTTGAACAGTTCGATCACTGCGAATTCGGGCCTTTCCTTACAAGACGCATGCATCCCGTGACGGGGAGAGTGAATACACAAATTTCGTGGGGTTCTGGCGATATTGACAAATCATCAGGCCAGCGCATACTGAATGCTGAAGCGCGACGATACTATGGGGAACTGTGCCAGCGTCTGGGAACACACACACGGATGAATGAGGAGAACTTGCTGGTGATGGCGTATTACATGATTTTGTTTGACCGTATCGAGGATGCAATCAAGACTTTTGCTCGGCTCGAAAATCTTAATACTCCAAGGAAGTTGGAACTTGAGAATACGGTTCAGTACGCGTACCTCTCTGCCTTCCTCGACTTTTTCCGCAGCAAGGGCGAGCAAGGCCGGGCATTTGGCGTCGCTCGTCGTATTTTTTCGCGTTATGTTGTGCACCCTCAGCCTCGCTGGCAACGCCGTTTCCAAAAAATGGAGGAGTTTCTGGAAGAGTTTGATTCCTTCGAGGCCCAAAGCTTAGATCGCCTTGGGCACATGGAAATGGTAGATACTCCAATGGAGCCTGAACGAGAGAGCCACTTCAATCAAGATGCAACAGGTATCACCCGTGGAAACCAAATTAAATTAGAAGCAAGCGTCGACAATGGAATGATTACTCTGCTGTCGCGGTCTCTAGGAGCGTGTGAGGTCGCGTTTTATCCGATTGACGTGGAACTTATGTTTTCGACCGAGCCTTTCAACACATTTTCTGATTCCGCAGCGTCTGCATCAAGCCTTCTCTTGGTCGAGCCTCGACAACAATTGTCTGTCAATCTTGGTACCCTACCAAACGATACAGACCTGTCAAAGACAACGGTGTCAATTCCTCAAAAGCTTCGGACTACGCAAATGATGCTTAGGATCCGAGAGATTTCGTCGTCGCGCACTGTCAGCAGTGTGGCTCCGCCTATTGACATGATTCGGCCATATTTCAATTCGAGTCTACACGTCGACATCACGACACAGTGTGGTATACTTCAAGTTTTTCACGACGGATTGCCAGTTCGCTCCTGCTACGTGAAAGTGTACGCCAAGATATCGTCTGGAGGCCGAACGCACCACACCAAGACTGAGTTTTTCAAGGACGGCTACACCGACTTGCTCGGCAAATTCGACTACGTGGGCATCAACGGAGACCTCATTTCGAATGTCGAGAAGTTCTCCATCCTCATCTCGCACGACAAGTTCGGTGCGAATGTGGAGCAGGCTGACCCACCCGTGCTTGCAGCCACCGTTGGCGATTTCAGCAGTCAGCCGGAGCGCGAGCTGCTACTCTACTAGGGCGGTCGAAATCCTCAGCACTTAAGAGACTACTTGATGGCTAAACATAAAAAGATGTTGATCAAGCAATATCCATTTGCTACCCTTCAGATACCTCCTATCCTGTCCCGAGCACACCGTGGGAACAGCGTGCAGGAAGCGACAGGTGCGGAATGAATGTTGAAGTCCGGGAAATAATTACACATCTGGGCATACCTAAATACTCATTGGGGCGAAGCCCCCTATAATGAAACACGAAATCCAGCAGAACGTCTGCAACGCAGACTCGTCTTGCCGCAAGAAAAGTTCCGAATGTCGTTTTGGCTATCCTAAGGAGTTACATCCATGTTTAAAAAATCGAAACGAGCACTACGTCGGATGATACACTAACGCTACAGGAGCATTTAAAGCGAGACGTACCCTCCGTTAACAATTACTCGCCGGATCTTTTATATAACCGGCATGGAAACATGGATCCCCAGTTCATTGGAAACTCATTCGGGGATGCTGAGTACGCGGGTGCCTACGTTAGCAAATCAGAGCCGGACACGTTGCGATTCAGACGCATCATATCAAAATCAGTGAAACGCTGCGACCCCAACCTTTCGTATCACTCAATATTGAAGAGAGCAGCCAACGGAACCCTGTCGGTTCGAGAAATTGGCACCCTGGAAGCTATCTACACATTACTACGCAGGCTACTGATGCACAGTAAGTCTCCAACGGTAGAAAAGGTTAAAGTGCTGCGTCACGATAAACGTTTTTACCGCGTAGATCCTCAAGAGTTGAAGGAACTTGCAGAGTTAGCTACAGCATCTCGTACCGAATACATTCGTTTAGCGTTTGCCGAGAGAACTTAAATGAACCGCCCTACTACTCCGTTGTTTGAATCGATACCACTGGCAACATTTGTGGAAGAGTTTGATCTAGATGGATTTGTTAGTATGTAGGCAGCATCATGGAATCAGTTAGACGGCGAAGGATTTATTAGGCGTCGATCTAAAGCTGTTGTAGTGCAGAATTCGTCCTGGGTGAAACCCCATCACACGGATACTGATTTTTGTTTTTCCGAAGTTTTCTCTACGTTCCGCGGCGATCACTGGATGCCTTACCAGCTACGAATGACGAGTGCATAGGGAGATTCTTCTGCGAGCAGGAAACGCATCTAGACATTGAGGTGAAGGAGGAAACAAACGCGAAAATTGCTCGCCAGCAGATGGAGGACTTGCTAAAAAAAACCTAACGCGAGTCTATCGTCCTGTCAACGCTACCGCCTTTGCAATACGTATTTGTTATTATTGCTAGTAATGACGACTACCCAATCGAACCCGAAATAAATACACGTGATACTTCTCAGCCAAATGCAGAGACAGAAGGGCATGCTAAACATGCTTGTTCGCCCGAGGTAGTAACGAAAGCTACCGATTTCCAGTCTTAATACGTAGGTGAAAGAGAAGAGTGACGCCCGCAAGCACGACCGGGTGTCTCGAGACATTGCGATTGCTAACTCCCAATATCGATATCCCATTGACAACAGCGATGACCTTGGCGGTGTGCAAGAAGTGATGGTCGATTCACAGTGGATTCCTTTCTCGCTTGCGATGAAGCAATCGTGGGAGCGATTTAAAACCTCTCGAGAACTGACTCAATGCAAACCACTCCGGATGATTATAAATGGAGAGGGCTGGTCCGGGAAAAGTTGGTTGATAAAGCATCCGGGAAAGAGAAAAGTTGGTTAATAAAGCATATCGTGAAAGACATGTACAACGTCTTCGGGGAACACAAAGCAACTCGCAGAACATCAAAACGTGTATTATTGATGCCGCATCAAGGTACAGGAGCTTTCAACACATAAGGAGTGACTATATGCTGGGCTCTTTCTTTCGCTTCGTTCTCTTGCTCGGCATTCCCGGTCCCTTATGAACCTCTAGCTTCGACGAAATCTGGCCCCGCAAGACTAAAGAAAGTTCAGCAGTAGTTTAGGGACGTATATCTCGAGATTATAGACGGATTTAGTCTTATATCTTGTGGTATCACCTATTGGATCGATAACCGCATGTGGAAAATCTGGCCCAGCCATTCCGAAAAGCCATTTGGAGGACGGGATGGTTGCGTTATTGAAGATGCCGCTTAATTATACCCAGTTGTTCCATATGCACTTGCCATGACGCTATCAAAGATCTGCAGCCTTGTGCAGTCTCGAGGTCAAGAGTTGTGGGAAATCATCGAGCGCGTGTGTCTGCTCACTAGCCAAACAGAGGCAAACGAGACCCTGGATGGTTTGCAGCTGTGCGAAGGCTAAGAACCAAAGTGCCCACCGCGGATGATATCGCGTTGCATGCAGCTGGATCAGCAACCGGCGTGGATATCAACTGCTAAACACATAGCTCACAAAAGTGCTGACGTTGATACGGCTAATGACGGTAGAATTAATGCTACGAACACAGCTAGAGTAATATCACCTTGCAATACTTTGTGCAGCAAAACCGCTTGGCATCAAAGCGAGAGATCCCTGCCGGAACTGTAAATGCGCTTCTAAAAGATGCGAAAAATCCAAATTCAGATCACGATAGAGTCGTCACGAACATGTTAACGCTGTGCATTGGGACCCCGGTCACGCTAACGGTCTCCATGGCTCAAATTTCTGGCCTCGGCAATGGTACAAACGGAGTGGTGTACGTCACGCTCATCCGTCTCGAACAACGCGGGGAAAGCACCTGTAGTAAGCATGCTGTTAATGAACTCGAGGAATCCTTCTTCCACTGCGTGCGCATCCGTGAACAGGAAAACGACGGGCTTCTTGCCCAACATGCGATAGAGGACTTTGAGGTTCTCTCGGAACTCCGTCTCACCATACCCTCGAGTCAGGAAAATCTCAAAGAGGTCGTACCCGGCCGTGAAAGCTGCTAGCCGTGAAAGACTCTGCTTGCCACTGCCGCCCACGCCTATCAACAGAGCGTGGCCCAGCGGGTTACGAATGATACGCAAAATGCGCGATAGGTGCTCCAGTGCCATCTCAAACAGGACCAGGGCCATAGGTTTGTTGTCCAGGTTGTACATCTCCAATGATTCATCGAATATGCCGCGAATACAGCGGTACGACTCCATGCCTCGGTGCAATCGAGCATCTTCAGTCGCAGCCTGGCCAATGATACGCCCAATGCAGTCTGCGTAGTCGCCAAAGATGAGAGGGTCTTCAGACCCTACTTCCGCTTCATCAGGGAACGAATCGCGTATAATCTGTGAGATTGCACCGTCCTCTAAAGCATTGTCGGACTCACTCATAAGACGATCCGTGCGTGGTCAAGTCAAGGCCGCGGGGCTGGCTGAAACGAACGAAAGCTGCTGGAGATTCTATGTGAACCTGTGTCGTCAAAACCTTCACGTGATTCTAGCAATGTCTCCTTCGGGTAGCACACTTCGAACCCGATGCCGCAACTCGCTATGATTTCATGTTTCTAGCGGACGGCGAACTGCCGGTAGTGTCTGTTCTTATTACAGATACGTATTTGGGGCCAACTCTGCTTGATGGCGTTCCAAGCGTTGTTCCTATCGCCACTAAAGACGTACCATGATGAAGGAATTCGAGTGATCTACGCGTAGTTTGAAGAGGGACTCCACTGAGGTTGGCGTATGCGATGACAGTGCATAAGGTGTAAGGACTCACATGTAAGAATGTTGTTTTCCACTTTAATTCAATTCCTAACGTGGCATTGGATACGTGGTTCTATCTCGCATTACGCACAGGAATGCAATCATCATCACTCATCGACTTGCCTTAGATAAGCTCACTACTACACCCGAAAAGACTGTCAAGTATGACGCACAATAAAGTACTGTCCCCTCGGTGACGAATCGGTATTGTGGACGCTACGACGGTAACGACAACCCCAGCTTTCAAGTACATTTCTGGGGCAGGGCCTAGCCGACAAACTACGAGTCCATTTCGAAATTCGCCGTCGAGACACCCTATTGCAATGTACCAGACCACGCCTACTCGCGTCCACTTTACGGAACGAACCCGGTTGTCTGCAGTTGAAGACGTCCTGTCTGGATAGGTGCTGGACGCCAGGTGCGGAGTGGCCCGGCTGGAGCCGTATTTCCCCGAAGCCAACTCCACCATGCATGCAGCCGTTGAGCACCTACATCATATGCAACGTGAAGTCGAGCGAACGATTGCTGCCGTGTGTGCTGTCGGCGCTGAATCATTGGGCGTACCTCCAACCGGTTTTATTGGCCACCATATATCACACCGCCATGAGAACGTGAGAAATGACAGATTTGTTCGAGCTTGAAGTGGAAGCTTCTTCTATAAGAAGTGGTGGCGGCAAGGACACCAGTAAAGACGACGACGACGTCAAAGCCGGAAGCGATCGTGGTCGTGGCGCAGACGAATCCAGTGGTGACCATGAAAAAAAGCATGACGGGTTGTATCCTGCTTCCCGGACACGCGCGTGGACGGCCACCAGCGGGATATCGCTGCCTCTTGCTCAACGGGCTAGCCTCGGATCGGCGTTGGACACGGAACGTGAATCCGTTTCCAAGAGCGACAGCAGTTCCAGCGGCTTTGCGAACACTGAACGCTCAGCTGAAACCAAGACGTCACTCGACTGAAAGGCTAGCGTAAGATATACTTCTTCAAGCAATTCATAATATCAAACCGGCTGATTTAATTTTTCTCGGGTGTGTTGGGTTACAATAGAGTGCAATTGTGCTCCATCTTGACTACTCTGTATTGAGCGTCTGCGTTTGGCTCCTGTGCTGCGATGGACTGGGTTGAACTGATTGTACCGCTCGCGATGGCTCTCGCACAGCCAATGTAGGTCTCTGTTGCGCTGAACAGCCCGTTTGCTTTCATAGACGCCGGGATATTGGCACTGCAGCTCTCTCAGCTCGCGGTATTTGCGCCGTGCGCGTAGCACCTTGGTGACTAATTTGGCCGGCAAAATGATCTTCCCATTTGCTTTGCTAACAAACACCTCGGTGCAGTCAATCGCACGCCGGCTAGCTAGTAGTCCTTCTTCCAGGCCTACTTGCTGTTGCGTTTCCCCGATTTCATCGAGTGCAAGCGGAAACAATGAAGGTTATGTCGTTTCTTGCTCTTTTGTGCGACTTGCCGCAGTTGTGGCTGTGACTTTTTCTTGCAATAGGAGCCGGGACATTGCATCAGCTACCCATTGTCATGTCCCCGAAAATATACCATTTCTGGCCCGTATTATTCAATTTCGAGGCACCAACGCAACGTTTGAGCGTCGGTGAAGGTAGCTTCGGTTGAATTCTTATGGTCGGTAAATACACGTAGTGTTGGTCGCCTCCCCCCAGATTGCGGGGTTCCGCGTGAAGTACATCTTCATGCTCTCGAGGTCGTCGGGCTTGTCAGCGTCGTAGAGGCTGTGGAGATCCCACGGCTTGAGGCTCGCTTCCATTACGAAGTACGCCGACAAACTGGAGGGCGCCGCTCCAGCTTGGTACTCGCTCGTCGTCGGCATGGCTGTTTGCAGAATGAGCAGAGCATGTCGTTATGCAAACATTCAGATACATGCACTGATGAGCGGCCGCAATGCCTTAGTAATTTCAAGTCACAGGCACCTCTTTCTGTCTGCCCCCCATGCGCACTAGCTTCGTCTACTTGGAGGACAAACAACTAGTCTAGGTTCCGCTAGAGTTCGAGAACGGAGGCATACGACTAACATGGGACTACGTAGCGCGGCGGATGGCGAGGTCGAAGCGGACATCCCGCAAGCCCCGGTTGCAGCTTGTAAGTCTCAAACGTACTTACGAAAAGTATAACGGGCCACGTGTGTCCGTTATCTAGCTTACACTGTAGGCTGTGAGGAAGCGCGGGGGACTTGGGACACTGAGTCTAAGTATGGTATTTGTGTCAAATTGAACTCTGTTTCATTATTGGGATCCGCTCTGGCCCCGTGTGAACCAGTCAAAAGTAGGTCAGCACCTGATTGGTCAAAATGGTTCTGAATCGCCACTTTCAACCAATCACGTCATGAAAGCGAATCACGGGCTAGCAATATCAAGCTATATAGATTTACCTTCATATGTAACTACCTACAGTCCGTTACAGCACCCTCCTCTCAAAGGTGCACTCACGCACGCGTGAGTGCTGTCGCAGAGAGAAACTGACCCAGTCAACGAACAAGTCCTACGCTCTCACGTGGGCCTTCTCCACATGAGTGGCTGAGACGCAGATGTCTGTTTTGGTAAGATAAAAATTATGAGGATCCCCTGTTTATGGCTATAAATCAGGTGGTTCAGGCGACGTGTCAAATAATTTACGAGCCAGATCTACGTATATGCCTGTACCCTCCATTCTGATTGTTGGAAACAAAACCTGATAGCGTTGATAGGTTTCAAAGCTAAAAGGATACAAAATGCGCCCGTGTAGGGCGTGTTTTCACACCGTGTTTTTGCGAACGTGCTACAAGGGCGAACACTGTGCCCTTTTAACGCGAAATGGTTAATGTAAGCCACCTGAGTTGAGTCTCAAACTGTGAAATTCGATCCTATATACTGTTAAACCACGCCATATCACTACAGCTACCATGAATTGCAGATTTGACCCGTGCGATTCTTCCAGCCTAGTGTGCAGATATTCTGGAGCGTTTGTGCGATTCCGCCGGTCTCCACGCGCGCATCCTCCTCCTGCTTGAACGGTAAACGATGTCGCTTCGAAACCATACTGATTCTCAAAATGGGACTCACCACAAATTTTTCACCTGTGTATCTGTCATGATCATACTTACATTCGGAATAGATCACCCGGAGTCGTTTGTGCTCGATTCTTGGTTCAAGCCGAAATCGTCTCCTGCAAACGAAGTTACCGCACCGGCAGATCCCGTAGCATCGGCATCGCTGGTCTCTGCCTCGTTTGGATCTGACTCGCATGTCAAAAATGCTTCGCTGTTGTCGTCCTTTACTTGCTCCTCCCGCACCGGCAATTTTCTCGAGTCAGAGCCAAACGAGGCAGAGACCAGCGGTGTCGATGCCATAGGATCTGCCGATGCGGTAACTTTGCCTTCGGGTAGACAATTTTGGCTTGAACCAAGAATTGATCTCAAACGACTCCGGGTGATCTATTCGGTCGCCGACTGTATGTGATATGCTAATTTGTAGGTGCTTATAGCGAGTTGTCTACCGCATAAAGCGATACAGAGCAAACGAGGACAAGCTCATGCAGTGAAAAAACAGAACATTTTTGGTAAAGTGGGTCATCTGTTCTGACCAAACTTCAGTACATGCACAACAAATATTAGCCTATACGTTAAACATGGTATTCGAGTTTAGGAATGCTACAAGAAATTATTAAGAGACGCTGGAAAGCATAAAGAAGCTCGAAAATCAGCTCTATACTGTTGGATACAGTCCTGCACCGCGTTTTCGACACCTACGTGGTCTTATAACCTGTACGTCTTAATAAGTAAGAGTATTACGCTAACAATGTTCATCGTTTTGAACAAGCTCATCAAAACTGATGATCCTGGCAGTGTAAATAAGGTCCACCCTGTCGAATACGCGGTGCAGAACTGTATACTTTGGTTGACCACATGTCAACGTTGTCGTCATATTGTACTAATTTGAAGCTCTCGGATTAGGTATTAACGAGCAAATCAGTACATTAAGTACATAACATGGACGATTGATGCACTTCGTATTTTTTTCCCAGGTCTCACAATTTTACAGCCAGGTGATTCTCGTACAGTATGAACGCTTACGGCCAATCTTAATTTGCCCGCACTGCAATGACTCAAGCTGCCCCCCCCCCCCCCCCCC